>OX388342.1:125660931-125827713 GCA_947579665.1 Sympetrum striolatum
TTTGATGTCTCTGTCACTTCAGCTGGGTTGGGTGAGTCATCATCGTGAAGATTTTGTGAGCCACATTCCTCATTCTCTTCCAGGATATCAAATAAATTAATGTTTCTGTGCCCTTCTTTGTACAGGCGGCTGAAATCATTTACTTCTTTGCAGGTTTCATCAGCATCAATTCTGTAAAACTCACACAAACCATTTATTTGAGTTGGGTTAATGGTTCCGTCTTCATTATCAGCAATCTTCAATAAACCTTCATGCGAAAAATATGTCATTTGCTGCACAATATGGAGAGTGCTTTCTGGAAATCTATCCTCTAACTGGGTAATCAGAGAATCTAGTAGTTTGAAATAAACTTCAACTCTTATTTTGGCCATCAGGTTTGTTATTGGCTCATCCACAGATAGTTCATCCATAAACCTTTTGTTCTTACGAGGTCTTTTGGCGAGGGGTTGAGATATGTTGTGGTCTTCTACGAAGCTGTTGATGTGCTGTAACATTTCATCATTCCATGATTCGTCACTCCTTAGAGCCTCCAATCTAGCCTTCGTCTCACACAGAATAGCGGGCACTATTCCGTAATCAATGTTTTTTGATTGGAAACATATGGTTACTGGTGCGAGAACTTTGAAAACTGTGGATGCGATTTTCATTGTTGCCACTGTTTCAAATTCAGACAACGCTTTAAAGAGTCCATTTGCTCGAGTAGTAGTGTCATTGTCTGACTTTTCATCCTTCGATATTTCACATAAGGATTCCCTAAGGACATCGTAACAACTTATAACTGTTGCCAAAGCATCATTCCGACTTGACCATCTAGTCGTGAGGACTCTTTTTAAGCGCTTTTTTCTAATATTAGGAGGTCCTTTGTTCAACTTCTCTGTAAAGAAATGATGTCTTTTATGTCCCGACATGAAAACGTATAGTTCTTGAAGTGTCGAAAACATATCTCTTATTTGGGGGCAAATATCCATAGATTTTTCTATGACTAATGCAAATCTGTGGGAGCAGCACCAAATGTAAAATGCTTTAGGACATTCTTTTAAAACAAAAGTCTTAACTCCACTTAATCTCCCACGCATATTACCTGCTCCATCCATACTTTGCCCAACCAACCAATTGTTATCCAAACCTAATGATAGCAGGGTGTTGAGAAGCTCTGATGACAAATGTTCTCCAGTTGTTTCTCCACTCGTGAAGACCTTTATCAGTCTCTCCTCTGGTTTGACATCATCTTTCATGCATCCTTGAGAATCTTTTATCTCCACATAACGAACCAGCAGAGTCGTGCATTCTTTTTTGCTAATATCCTGAGTGGAATCGAGGATAACTGAATAGGCATTTGTCTCTTTCACATGTTGAACAATTTTGGAAACGACCATTTCACTCATGGTATGAATTATGTCAAACATGTTTCTATAACTTAAAAGGTTGGACGCAAATTTTGCTTTTCCTTCCTTAGCTTTATCCAGCTTTTCTAAGTAAACCCTTGCATCTGGGCTATATTTTGCTAGCAGTCTAAAAAGATTATGAAATTTTCCATCCAGAGATCCTTTTTTTCTAAAGGCTAACATTTCTGTTGATAGGTATCTACAACAATCTACAATAACAGAGAGTATTTCTCGGTGATGTGCAACTAGTGAATCTGTTTGCTTCGCCAGGGTTTTGTCGATTCTTTGTTGTGAAATCCACTGAAGTCTTGCGATTTGGGAAGACACATGGTATTTAGATTTTTCATGTTGGTCAATATCACGATCACCCCTGTGGTCTATCCAACCCCTATAACCCGTAGTGCCCCATACAGTCATTTCTTTAGGTAAAGCGAAGAGGAGGCAGTGGAGACAAAATGCAGCATCTTTGTATTTGCTATACACAAGCCATTTTCGTTCGGTCGATGTCCCATTTGGCAACATAACCTGCTTTGCCTTTCCGTTGAATTTCCTCCCGCCAGTATTGGGAAAATTAAATATATCCAAGTTTTGGTTTTCTAGTTTCAAAGCTGCATTAATCATTTCTGGAGACAATTTTTTGTTGGCAAAGTAAGCTGGATCTTCTGACGAAGGCGTCAACTGGTTGTCCTCTTCAATGGTACAAGCCACATCTTCATCTATCTGCATCTGTTGGTTACCGTCGTAGGTTGGATCTTTTGTTGGTAAAGTCGAGTCGTTATCATCTTTAATTAAATCACATAAGTTTTTCTCTATCTCTTTGGGTTGTTGCACTCTTGTAGAATGTAAAACACCTTCTGAAGAAAATGTCAAGCTTTTATCCTCTTCGATTTGTGCAATATTTTGAGGTTCCTGCTGCGGGTCAGAGTTATTGAGGAATTCAATCTCTTGATTGGGATTTAATGAATCATTTATTACTTCCCGCTCACGAACACTTCTATCGGAGTCAGAACCAGGAAGTGGTATTACACTCTTAGTCTGGTTTGTGCTGGTACGAGCAGAACTTGTCACTGTCGTAGAAGTAGATGGTACAGATATGTCCCACTCAGATTCTCGTAATCTAAAAAGAAAAAGCCACACTTAATACTATATTTATACATCTTATACGATAGTAAAAAATATGCTCATTTTTGCAACAATAAAAAATGGTGACTTTATGTATACAAGCTAAAAGCATAAAACATTGTTTTTAATTTTGATGAACATTAAAAAAATACATTTATTTTATTTTCTATATTCTTTATTCCACATACATGGCTAAAACAAACGTGCGTAATATTTTTGAAACGTACATAAATAAATGGAAAAATATAAATACTGTAACAAGTTAAACTTAAAAAAAATAACGAAATAAACAAATAAATTAAGTTCGCCAATTCACTAAATTGCTATTAAATTAGAGACAGACGATTAATACAACGTTTTTTATAAATACGAAGTATATAAGTACTCAACTACAGAAGGCTCAAATACAGAAATAGTCAAATATCGTATTATCCACTGTTCACACGGCACTTGCTCGCTATCACCAGGTAAACGCAATTCGGAAGTTGTAAAATACATATAGCCTGGCGTGGTTTTTATTAAATCGAAGAAAATTTGATTTAATATACTGCTCTTAATATATTTAATTATATTTAATATACTAAACAATTGCGACTGAATAATTAAAAACAGTCCTCGAACATTGATTATATACATAATCAATTTGTTATTTATGCCATCGGTTGACGGACACGAAGATAGTATCCGTTGCAATAAGAAACATATGATACATTTAATTAGCACATACTATAGTTTGTCGTGCAAAACTGTACACCAACATTTTAAAAAAATTTCAGATATTTTAACTTTAACTTATTTTGAATATTTAATTAAATTAGTTTTGTAAATTTTCTCGACTTGCGTTACAAATTTTTATTGAGTACGGCATTTACTTCTGAAATACTGGGTACGGGCATTTGTTTACATGAAACTGTTACATTTTCATATAACATAAAATTGCCTTTGCATAGTATTTTTGACGTTCCAGTTCCACACAATACTTGCTGTGAATATAAAAATAAACATTTTCAAAATTGACACTATAAGATCTTTTAAAATGCATGCACAAAATAAGCTGAAATCAATAAAAATTAATAAAATAATGTTATTAAGCCTATAGCCAAACTTAAATGTAAAAGTAGGTATTTAAAAGTATGGGTCCGCTCTACCTCGAAGGATTTTTCCGACTCGCTCCGTATTCAACTGGGCTATCCTGATGAAAGAACAACACGCGTGGAAGCTTGCAAGCCTTTTCCTTTTACAGATCCCTAATTGTATATAAACTTTTTTACAGAACAATGAGCTTTTCACACTTGTCTGATTCCAATCCATATCTGCCCGTTTTATTTTTTTCGGAACACATTTCATTTTATTACTAAAGAACTTCAAAACGCTTTATTTTGACAACTTTATTGATGGCCCATTTATTTAAGTTAAATTTTCAAAAACGGAAAACAACAAACAAACGTTTAATTAATTGAATGAGAAAATTTATTGATTAAGTGTGATTGGTTAAGAACTGACCATAAATTGGGAAAAATACAAAACCTTCTTTTAGAGCATAACAGACTGGTAGAACTCACCCCTAAGATATATGCTAATTGCTCATTTTCTAACCGTTAGAATCAAACAGTAACAATGCTTTAGATTCTTAGCAATTAACATCTTACCAGCAAAATTAAATCCAAACAACAATAATTTTAGTAGTGTATTGTATTATGATAATTAAAAAAAAATTAAATGGCAAAATAATGTTCACCAAATAATGTACGTTAGGAATTGAGAAGTAAAGTGATAACGTTGTTTGAAACAAGTATCCTAATATACTCGTATACTGTATATACATATTTTAGTTTGAAGAATTGAAGTTAGTACCATAATACATCTTTAAAAAATAATAACTCCTCAACCTCAAATACAAGCAAAAAACAATTATTTTAATTATAGTTTTTTCTCATTTATTACTTTTCTCTTATTATTTACTAGCGGAGTGCCCGTTGATTCTCAACGGAAATATGAATGGAATGTAGTTCGAAAGAAGTCATGAAATTGAGATATGAAAAAATTAGATATGAAAAGTCTTAAATTTATGTAAAAACAATACTTCTCTTCAAAGTTGATGGGCAGAGAATTGCCAGAATTTTCATTGCACATTAATTAACTAATAGAGTGACCAGTTTTCACTAAAAGAGGAAACGGAATAAGATTGCTATGACAGCGTAAGAACGAATTTCAAAAAGATGATCAAAAAGGGGTATTTACATTTAATTAAGTAAAAAAGTTCAAAGTGCCTCTTGGTATCGCAGAATCACAAAAACAGTTACACTAATATAAATCATAAACTAAACAAATGCACCAGTCGCTACAGCAAATAGAAGAAACCACTGAGTACGAAATGAATGGAGACGAAATCACAAACATAGCCACACAAATCTTGTAAACCACAAACGAAAACGAATGAACCAGTCGCTTAGCACGTCCAATATGTCTGACAGACTGCGAGCGAGTGAGCGAAATCATCGTAACTATCAAATAAACGGCCGCAATCGAATTAGAATGTAAAGTAGTTAATCTAATTAGAACTCGTCCTTTTATGAATTAACACCTAATTTATTCCTTAAGATGACGTTGGCTGTTCTTTAATTAAATTACTTAACACTTCATAATTAACCCTCTGCTGTAAAATTAATTGTAAGAATTGTGAAGAAAATTTTTATCCAATAACAATGTAAGCGGATTGAATAGGATTTAATTTAATTTCAATGTTTTCAGATCCCGTTGACGAAAAATACTGTCTTCAGATATTTTTATATACGTGGAGATAGGAAACGTAATCCAAGCGAAAGTAGACATTCAAACTTATGGGAGTTATCTCATTAAAGCGATGTAATCGGTAGTGATAAGAAGTGCTCGCAAGTTTTTCTCGCGATATTTCCTCAAAAATTCATGAAATCTAAATAGCAAAAATTAACTACATTTCCTTTACTTGGCCATTTATTTTTCAGTCTAATTTGCATGATTTTAACTCGCAATCATGAACAAATACTATAAATTCTGCTTTAATCTCACAGTACCTCTAAAACGAACACCAGTAGAAATAAGATGTACCAAGAAGAGCAAAACCAATTGTCAATATAAACTTAGAAATGATTCAATTTTGTGTCAATTCTGTTAATCATTTGCGATTGTTTTCGGCGATATCGGCAAATAATTGAAATTCAGGGACATGAATCCTATAGTTAAAATATTCAAAGATGATATTTTCTTGTATAGAGTAACATATTTGAAAAAAAAAATTACTGAGTTTAATACTAGACTAAAGGCAAACCATATACCAGCAATACTTCTTTAGAGGGAATTTCTATAGTACATGTAACTGAAATTGTGAAGTAAATTAACGAAAAAGACTTCGAAAGTGATATATCTTGTTGGAGGTATTTCTTCGAAATGATGCTTATTCGACTAAATTCTCATTCAGTTATCCAATTCTTCCTTACCTAGACGTACAATCTATTAGTTACAGGAATTAAAAGAATACATGAATACTTCATTTCTTTTGATACTTGTCTAGAGTCCGTAAAATGAATACTACTTTGATTTTTTGGAATAATTTAACCCTGCAACATACAAAATACATATTGAAGCGTATATCTAATGATAACATTTGAGCAGCCTGCATAGAACCGAAGCATAAAATTAAAGGACATTCGCCATAATCTGAAAGAGGTGTTCCATATTTTAAAATCTAACAAACTTATGACGCATCGAAAATCGTTTAACATGAACATTTAAACATATTATTTAAGATATAACAAAATACCAATGAGTATGACTATCACCATCATGAAAAAATATAGGTGGATAGTACCTATGCTAAAACACACCAATATATGATCCACTAAAACATTTCTTGTTTTAATTTCCAATGCTATATCTAAAAGCATAAAATTCGTTTACCTTTTCCCAGTCAGGTATAAAAGGATTGTGACTCCTTGCTGCTTTATATCCAACTCTTGACACTTCAAAACGAAGCAATTACTGAATTCAGGGATATTTCAACGATCTTGATTGATTCATTTTTTAGCGTTAACGATTAAATTCACGGCGGGACGCTAAATGAAACGATTAGTATTTAGATCGGAAAATAAGAATGAAAATGTAGTTAACTTACCAAGCTAAGAAGATATAATTACTTTATATGAGAAAAGGAAATTCATTTAATATGACGATGAACATTAATTTCACGTAAAGAATCAATAAACATCGGTGTTGCTATAAACAAAGCTCTGTTGCTGCAGACGCGCTTCAACGAACTTGAATTTAAAAATATAGCTTGGTCTTGACGACGGGTTGTTTACAATGTCAGATTTTCAAAAAAATTTCGTATTTTACTTCCAAATTCTCACAACTTCGAAGCGAAAGCAATATTCTATGACCAAAATAAGAAACTTCATTCCATTTCCTTTGTTTTGGTGTTAGTTTTAGTTTTCAACGACCGTTATTTCTAATTTAATTTCATTATAGAAAAGTACCCTGCAAATGATAAAATTTTCTTCCCATGTATTTCTTATGGAAACTCTTCGACTATCTGGAGTCGAACCGAGTACAGTTGGGTCAACAAAAAGTAGCCTATCATTTGCGCAGAGGAGATTTTTAATATTGTACGAATTTTGAAATTTTGAAAATATTTAGCTTTAGAGTTATAGCGTGAAATAGATTTTTGACCCCGACTGGAGACAAACTGGAGACAGATAAGTGGATAAAAGGTAGCCTATGTCACAAGTCGGATGACAAATGACCAGCATGCCAAATTTCATCAAAATCGGTTGGATAGTTTTTGAGTGATGCTGTAACAGACAGACAGACATGAAAATTTCTAAAAGGTGTTTCGGACTCGGGAACAACCCTAGTATCCAGCAATACAACTTTTTTTTAAGTCGGATCAATGTACAGACACGACCCCCTCTACAGATTTATTATATATATAGATTAAAGAATTGTAACCAACTTACCTTTGCTCACTTGTTGGCTTGTATGGGATCCATGGACTCTGGCCTTCTTTAACTTGAACAATAGTGTATTTAATGTTTAAATTGTTTTTAAATTTATAGGAATGTTTACTTTTGCAATGTTCTAGCCACTTATCGTGCCGATGTACGGTATTGCATAATAGCTCGAGGCATTTATATTTAAACTGTTTTTTAAGTTTTCGAGGCATTTTCAGGATTAGGTTCGAAAATAGAATCCAGAAAGCTTGAATGCACTCAAATTAGGATGCAACGTGTTTTAAGTAATATTAAAAATCACTACAAATAGTGTAGCCTGCGATTTATAAAACGTATTTCTAAACACGCGTTTAAACACATTCAACGCATTTTTAAACACATCAAGAGAAAATCCTTAATAAACAATAAAACTCTCTGATAAAATCACCAAATCACAACGCACACAATAACCTTCCGGTCCGTCTCACTGCTCTTGTCTTAACTGAGTGTCAACCAAAACCAGAGATGGGGAGTATCCGAGTTAAAGTAACTCAGTTACCGGTAACGATTACATTTTAGGTATTTTTTACTTGTAATCGTTACATTTGAAAAAATGTAACTATTACTTGTAATCTACTCATTGCTTTCTGAAAGTAATCGTTACTTTCCCACTACGATTACCAAAACATTGTGTTAATTGGTATGAACACGTATTCGTCGGTCATCCTGATTGGAAGACGTCGGGCGTCGTCGGACGGGGAATCTCATTACAATGTAGGCACCTACATTATAAACTTTGAGTTTCCTTTTCTTCCGACGACGGCCGACATCGGATCGGGGGAAATACGGATCCAATGTAGTTGCGGCCTTCGACGTATTCCAGCACATTTCGACCACTTCGACGATTTCGTTCGTTTTTTTAATTTTCCCCACAAATTTAAAAATCCCCCCCAAATTTGAAAATCCCCCCCAAATTTTATCTTGATGGCGCAACTTGCGCCATCGATCCCCCCCGTGGGCGGCCCTGCTTCATATCATTACTTTTATACATCGATAGCGCTTTTATTGGCAGATGACATTTCAATTAAATTCCAAATTCTGCTGACGATATAGTCAAATAACGAAAGAACTTCAAATAAGCATGGGTGCGCCAAAGTGGGGATCTATCGAGTGGATGTTACATTTTATATCGCTTGCCAAATAACCGTAACAATTTTTTTCCCACGCTTTGCAACCTCTTAGAAGAAAGAACTCTCAAAGACACGGGAAGTTTATATCTATAACACTAGAAATGTACAGCATAGAAAAAATGAGTTTATAATAGATATTGGACGTATCCAAACCATAAATTTTGTGTTGATGTGTTAATATGGTATATCTCATTTTTGCTCATTTTGTTTTTCTCTTTTAGTCTTATATTTCTGGAGATTTTTCTCCTTTGTTGATGAAATGTTTTCTTTTCTTGACTCTCTATCATTCTAAAGGTGCATTTCCATTTTTCCCATCTGTTTTTCCGATATGGATTCTAAGAACTCATTAATTTGCAATCACCCTTTCTCTTCAACCACTTTGGCTAGCACACCCACAGCGTTCCAGATCTCTTCTGTTCCATCTCCCTTTCACCTAGATCCCAATGCCTTCGCTTTCGTCCCTTCACACTCCAGGGTGTCCATTCTCAACCCTGAGGCACCAGTGTTCCATCCCTCACGCACACCCGAAGATGCATATCATTCAGTCGTTCACTGCTAATATTCCCGGTTATTGTTTATACCGTAACTTTTCGAAAAGTTCATTCGTTCAGAATTTATGGACGAAGTAAGTGAAATGTTTGTGCCAGGATACGCCTCTGGCGGCTCGCGGGGTATATATCTAAATCTAAACGATCGTGTTGGTAAAAGAGTTGTTAGTAAAAGAATATTTCACAAATCCTTTGTAGTAACTGCCATACATTTTTGGAACGCCCTTCCGCCTCATATAAAATCATCTATTTCAACCTGTTCTTTCAAGAAAAAAATGCCTCTCTCATCTTCTAGCGAATCAATCACACCATTGATATTTTTCCTTCTACCCCTCAATATAGCTAGTTCAGCACTGATCAACATTCTGATGACTGTCGTTTTTCACTGCAAATTTTATATATTACTTGTCCTTTTTATTTTATATTTCTTAGGTCCTCATCATAATCAGCAATAAAAATAAATCTCCTCTATCCTATAAAAACCTAACTTATTTTGCTCCTGCTCTTCCTCACAACGTATAAGATGTTTTCTTTGTCCTTGTACGTAATTATTCTCTGTCTTTATGCCTAATAATTCTCATCAGTTTCTTTTATTTCTCTTTTCTTCTTACTTAGAGTTACCTAAATGTCTATGTTATATACAATTTATTATATTTTACGTAATTTTGTATATTGCTATCTCTTTTTTAAATGTGAACTGATTCTTATTTATGTATTGCATGTAAGTATTTATTGGTAGTGTTTTTTTTTTGTTTTTCTCTTTTCTTATCTTCTAGCTATTACTATCGGTAGGTTTGCGCAGGTTTTTCACTCCCCCCCTTCCTTATTTATTGCAATAAATACACTCGCGCAGACTTGAATATACTAGTCCCTGTAAGGTAGGCATCTTTTCGTCTTCTCGGCAGCGTTGGACCCCGTGGAGGGGGTAAATGTGTGCGAGAAAATTCGCTCGACTATCGACTTGAAAGAGGTTTCTCGCTCGCCTCGCTCCACACATTTCTCGCTTCGCTCTAGTGGACGGACCTCCATTTGATCCCATGCTTTCGATTTACACATTTCTCGGCACACATTTCTCGCTACGCATTTCTCGCTGTAGTGGGCAACGGGCCTAAGACGCCGTACTCCTAGACGCGGATACCGGGCGGGAGTGCCGTCGTATGCGGTCGCCGCGAAAACGAAGCGCGGTCGGAAATTCGAATGGTTTTCGGCGGTTTTCATTCTACAATTTGTAAAGAATGAAATAAATTTCGATTACATGGATTCAAATTTGATTTGTATTTACTTCGTATTTTTATACACAAAAGTGAATTTTTTCAAAAAATCTTTGAAACACAGTAAAGTTCACAGTGAGCTTTCACTTTATGAAGGTTGTATTCCCACATACAGTTTCGTCTTGTACATTTTCGCATCGACTTTCATAAATATTTTCATTAAAACAATGCTGCACCGGAGTGAGAAGAGAGTCGGGGTGCTGCTCTATATATCCTGCTTTGAACCGCACGCACTTAATAAAATTATTAAATCTGGGGCCTGGAATTGAAAATGCGTAAGGGATTGTAATTTTAGGATACTATCCCTCTGAAAAAGGGAAATGTCTAGTTGATCTAACAGCACTCGATCAGAAACCTTCCGCACGAAGTCTTTCCAAATTCTAAAATAATACATTTCCAGTGGCTGAATGAGTCCTGTGGTCATTGGAGGAATCAATTTAATCACTAACCGGTGGGTGTGTAAATAGCCTTTCTTATTCCCCGGTATTCTGAGAAAACAAGAAAGGAAAAACCGCACCTTTTGAGTGCTCTCAAAAGATAAGAAAATTTTGTTAATTTCCAGTTTGGTTCATGGATTGCTCGGACACCCACGACTTCACTCGTTGCTGTCGAAACTCATCGCGTATAGCTTTCGGTCATTTTTCTTCTAGTCATTTTTTCTATTGGACTTTTGATCGGATAGTTTTCTTTCATTTTCTACACCATACATCGTCATGGCGATAAATGTACGGAACGTTTTAAAATTGTAGGGAAAAAAATTTGCCTCGGCAACTACGTATTCGGAACCAACGGAGAAGGAAATGGATCTTGCAGAAAGGTTAGCATGTACGTATTTCACGAGTTAGATCAATAATTCGTATACAAGTAAATGACATTATTTTGTTTCCCTCGTGTCATTATTTTGGTGAATCACAATTAAACTGGATCCTTAAATCATTAATTACAAGAACTCCTGTAATTAATAATAATAAGTAATTAGAGTAAGTCCTGCCTTCAAGGAGACGAATATTTTGTGATATCGAAGAAGATTTGTTGTTTGACTTGGGTAATGGAAGAGATGAGACAGTTGAAGAAGACATCAGTAGTGAATCCCAGGGAGAACAAGATGATACATCTCCTACTTCTCCTTCATCTTCAACGTCTTATGAAGCTTCCCCCATTAAGAAAAGGAAACCTGAACCATCGATGCATCAGAAGAGAATGGCTGTTGACTTTTGGAAGTCTGGGAAGAAAGGGCCATTGAAGTTGGATACAGTTCGGCACAACTTCAGTTTCGTAACCAGCAGGCTGCTGTTACATCGCTACGAAAAGTAGATTATGGAAGCTGGTTCGTTGAAAGAAAAGTTTAAAATAATCCACTCTGGTCTTCTTTTCTTCTTCAACGCAGCTAAAGATCAGCACTTGATCTTTCATTACAGAGACTTACGTAGGTGGACACTGGAAGGAAATAAAAAATGGAACATAGTATCCCTAATTTTAAAGCAACATCTGTCTGGCTACGAAAATGAAAAAGGGCCAATAAGATAGTTTCAAGGAAAGTGACAAAGGTTGTTTCTAACAAATATTCTTTGGAACAACACTCTATTATCGAAAAATCCAAGAAATTGGTGGAAGAAGTGAGGCGTGTGATCCGAGAAAGTGGCGCATCGCAAGAGCTAAATACCGATCAGAGCAGTTTCAAAAAAGAGGTTCATTCCGGCCGTACGACAGAATTTCGAGGTGCAAAAACAGTGGAATCAGTCGCCCAGTCTATACATGCAACTACACACTCTTATACGATCCAACCAACAAAATCGGTAGAGGGTGAACTTCTCTCCCCTCTTCTTATCTGTTTACAGGAGAAAGATGGTTTATTTCCAAAAATGTAAGCATCTTTAAAGTTTAAAAATATCTATGTCATGGCGTCGACCTCTGGCCTGTTAACAAAACAATATTTTAATGCGGGATTATTTAAATTTGTTCTTTTCCGTACATGAAAGACAGGTGTATTCTTTTAGTAGATTCCTGGGGATCCTACAATGATCGGGAATTGATAGAAAAAGTGAAACCGCAAAATAAGTTTGTGGGCATTAAAGTGATTCCTCCAAAGACCACGGGACTTATTCAGCCACTGGATATGTATTATTTTAGAATTTGGAAAGACTTCGTGCGGAAGGTTTCTGATCGAGTGCTGTTAGATCAACTAGACATTTCCCTTTTTCAGAGGGATAGTATCCTAAAATTACAATCCCTTACGCATTTTCAATTCCAGGCCCCAGATTTAATAATTTTATTAAGTGCGTGTGGTTCAAAGCAGGATATATAGAGCAGCACCCCGACTCTCTTCTCACTCCGGTGCAGCATTGTTTTAATGAAAATATTTATGAAAGTCGATGCGAAAATGTACAAGACGAAACTGTATGTGGGAATACAACCTTCATAAAGTGAAAGCTCACTGTGAACCTTTCTGTGTTTCAAAGATTTTTTGAAAAAATTCACTTTTGTGTATAAAAATACGAAGTAAATACAAATCAAATTTGAATCCATGTAATCGAAATTTATTTCATTCTTTACAAATTGTAGAATGAAAACCGCCGAAAACCATTCGAATTTCCGACCGCGCTTCGTTTTCGCGGCGACCGCATACGACGGCACTCCCGCCCGGTATCCGCGTCTAGGAGTACGGCGTCTTAGCGAGGGGCCCGGGTGGTCAGTTTGCAATTTTTGACCTCGAATATCTCGGCTCCTAGGTCACGAGGGGACGAATGATTTCACAGATTTTATTTTTTCACCATCAGCTCTGAATCTACCGAGTTTGAATGAAATCGGTGAGTAACACTCCGTTAATGTTCCTTGTTAGTGGAAGGACAGGACTATTTTACTCCGTTCCGCTTAGCTATTTCTCGCTCATTTCCCTTTCGCAGTGGAAGGCGGGCATTACTGTGAACATAAAATCGTTTTAAAGAATATTATTCAGACTCTATGTAAGCCTTTTTAGAAAGAACTAGCCCATGTGACACGATCAATTTTAGGTATTCACGAGCCATATATTTGTTGATATTTGCAAATTTCACAATTATTCGCATATCTTTCAATTCTTTTCCTTTCCTACCTATTAGACTTATCCATGGTGCATTTCTCCATAAGACACTAATAATCGCATACCTTTTCGCGTTTACTCTTACTATCCATAAAAGGAAAAGGTAACAATTTTTACGAGCAACAGCCATACCATTCCACGATGACAGTTATCGACATAAGTTATCAACCCAAAGTTTACATGGAATTCTACGATGATATTCATCTGCAGTCGTTGATATTGCGCTATCACTGAATATTCATTTTTCGTTAAAATTCTTTTCAAAATTAGCCAGCAATATTTTGTGAAGAGTTTCGTCTATCTCGATGTTTTGTTTCAACGACCTTGGATACTTTCGCTTTGGTTTTTTATTGTTCACGGTGGTCTATTACATACCTCTGACAAACCAAGGAACTTAACGTACATTTCATAGTACCAAGTAGACGATAGCAAGAACGCGCATAAACGTTGAGAAATATCAACCTTATGTACTTATTATATTATCAACTTATGTACTTAGCCAATATGTAGTTCAAGTTAACTTAACATCACTCACATGTGCCAGAAAGGCATTTTTATAGTAGGAAAGTTAATATCTCTAGCCACTCCTTACATTGTGATGTTCGAGTTTAGTTTGAGGGAATTGGTCTGTAAAATGTTTCATCATAACCCAATTCAAATCCTGACCGGTGGATCATGAATCCTGAGTTTCTATCATTTCCGAATTGTAATATTTAAATCAACCTCTGTTTTAGATGTTTGCTATCACAGCGTTTTGTCTTCAACTGAACTACTAGTGCTGAATTTCGGATATGATCATTCATAATGTATAGTAATGACTTCAGTAAATACTTACAACTATTTTTGTAACGGAAGTCCTGAAAAATATTCGAATTTGAATTGACGAATAGTTATCATTTTAAGCATCTCGCTTATTCATTTATTAATAATTTTCCATTTCGTTTTGATATTTTGTATTGGATTCAAATAATGATTTCAAATTAGCTATAAATTTGCAGGCTGTAGTGTTTTTGGTCGATATTTTTCAGATTATATATCTCTGTTTGAACGATATTCTCTGTAACATTAAATTAAATTGGGCTCCTTTCTTTCTCAAGTTCCGAGGAATTGAATTCTCTCACTTTTGGATGATTTGTTTCCTTTTTTTGTGGAGTGACTTCCACGTATCGTTCAACCAAGAATTATCAAGCGACATCTTGCGATTGCCCCATATAGTTTAGTTATTTTTAATTCTATTTTCAGAATATTAAATAAATAAGCGAGATATTTGTGATTTAAAAGACTTCCATGGGACCTGGTCCTTCAATAGAGGGGGGTGAGGCTCCCGTATAGTCATGTGGACAGCGCGTTTGTCTTCGGTAAAAGAATTCCCGTGTTCGATTCCCAGTAGGAGGCAATGCGTTGTTGTTTTATATGATCGTTATTATTACTATCATATTAGTATTTTTGGATTAAGACAGGTTTTTTGGCTTCGAATTCCTATTTCATTAATTGTTTCCTTATTTTTTCTTTAGAATCACACTCGCAACTTTCCTACATCTCGCCAGAGCGGAGGAAGACCAGAGAGACACGGAGGAGAGATATTCGGTCCAGGGATGAAACACAAAATACAATATTAGAAAAGGAATAAAACGTTTTTGCAAATCGTTTTTTAGTATGATCAGTAATGCGTATATTTAGATTAACATAGTGTTTCCTGTTTTTGAAATATTAATTCATTTAATGATTTTCATTTATTTCTCGAAAACTAGCTCACATCATTTCTCCATCATGGAAGAGCAGATGAGGAGCGCAGAGATTCTGAGGAGAGAAATTCGGTCCAGGGATGGAATTCAAAATTCAATGAGTACAATTTGAATCTAATTTTATAACTACTCATATACATGTATGATAAATAGCACGTTCTTTTTATTAACATATTGTTTAGGCTGTCCAGATTATGTTTTATTAATTATTTTTAAATTAACCTTCAGAAATACGCTCGGAACTTTTCTCAATCATGGAAAGGCGAGAGTAAGAATGCAGAGATGCTGCGGAGAGATATTCGGTCCAAGGAAATTACGCTTTCGGTCATGACCAATTTTCAACTTAAAGATGTTAATGAACGGAAACGTAGATTTAGGTCGTTAATATATGCATTAAAAGCGATTTCAATGACTGCGAGGTCCGCGATATTGATAACCATCATCTTCGAAATTACCTACCTTTAGTTATTTGTAGATGAAGGTTTTCATCGGATTTCATCTGCAGTATCGAAAATTAATTTTTATAATCGAATTTTATTTTGTCTTTGTAAGTAGAGTTGCATAAGATACTCGATTTTTCCCAAAGCTTTCGAAACGCTTGGTAAATGCTAACGTTTGAATCATTGTTTTCGAGCAAGATAATGCAGGTTAAGAGATACTTCATCAATTAATTTCTGTTCTTAAAGTCTTATTGGCCTTAATGCAAAGGTTCCGTCTCCATGATTCTTGTGATGGTTGTCTCCTTAACTTTTTTTTCGCGACATTTCTGAAAAACAAATTAACTATAAAGGAATCATACATTACGAAAATCTGGGTAAGTTATATATTAATGTATTTTTTCATCATTATCTTCCATTGGATAAACCTGTAGCTCTAATTTGTTTCGCTAAAACACGCTTAGTATTAATTAATATGTTTTCAAATAATAATCTTCCTAAGTTTGGGTCAATACATGTATCATTATTAAGAACATTTAGTAAAGACTCTTGCTTATTAAATTTCAGATGAGGTAGTAGAAATATAATAGTGAAACATAGAGATTCTCTAATTAAGGACGCACCCAGATTTTACTTTTTGTGTGCATTAATAACATTGCGTTATAAAATACTGTTGTGCTTTGCGGAGTCTCCGCTTATGCGATACAAGATTTAAGTACTGGAAAATGTGTGTCATTGACTAAGTTTTGTTTTTGGTGAATCATACAGATATTATTTTTCTCGAAGGACGGCGTCGGGGACGGAGTTGTGTTGCTGTGGCGGGGGACGGCATCGGGACCAATTTTAGATTGGAAGGAATAAAATAAAAACTTCCTTGTGAAGTAAAATCCGTGACTTTTGAAGTGAATTGAAGTTTCTCCGTGCAGTGCACATTCCAATCATATAATTACATTCTAAATTATTTAATGAACAATCAATTGAAAAATACAGTGAACCTTTATCTATGTATACTATTTGAAGCTTTTTCAACTTTTAATCTTCAATGTGACTAATGGCGATGCAAGGTTAAAAATTATATAATATATTATAATTATATTTGTCATTGAATCTTTAAAGATTGAACTTGTTTATTGATCTATGCACATCATCATATATAACACATACAATGAATAAAAGGTGATATATTATCTTTTTCTTCCGAGCCAAAATATATTTTAAATCATATATAGTATAAAAATTGTAAGGCCAGAACATTTATTGTTTCCCATTACTTGGAATGTATATAATACGAATATAAAAATGACATTGGACCCTGAACCAAATAAACTATTGCAGAATGTATAGATTTCTAAGGAAGTGTAAGGCAGGGTCATGTATAATTTATATATTCAGTAACTTTTCATTGTATTGATGATACTTTTCCTCTGAATAAATCTCATGGGGAAGAGGGAGAGAAGGTATAGGACGTAGGACGTTGATTACGAGAGGGATTGAAAGGGATACTGGGTAGGTAAGAAGAGGAAGGGAAGGGGAAGCGTAAAAAAATTGGGATGGGAAGTAACAAGGTGGGAAGGGAGAGGGTGGGAAGGGAGAAGGTCGGAAGGGGAGGCGGTGTGAAAAGAGATGGGGGGAGGGAGACGGTGGGACGGGAGAGGGTGGGACGGGAGAGGGTGGGTGGGGAGTGGGTGGGAAGGGATAGGGTGGGAAGGGATAGGGTGGGAGGGGTGAGGGTGGGAGGGGAGAGGGTGGGAGGGGAGTGGGTGGGAAGGGATAGGGTGGGAGGGGAGAGGGTGGGACGGGATAGGGTGGGAGAGGTTGGAAAGGGAGTTTTCCCTTCTCCCTCTCCATTCCCCCTCTCCATTCTCACCCTCAACATTCCCACCCTCTCCCTTCTCAATCTCTCCATTCCCCCCTCTCCTTTCCCACCACCACCCTCTCCATTCCCACCCTCTTCTTCACATCTCTACTTTCCCCCCCCCCACCCTCTCCCTTCCCACCTTTTTCCTTCCCACCCCACCCTTCCCACCCTCTTACTTCCCAACCCCTCCCTTTCGACCCTCTCCCTTCCCAACCTCGCGGACGGTTAAGGGTGGGACGGGAGAGGGTAGGTAGGGAGACGGTGGGAGGGGAGTGGGTGGGACGGGAGAGGGTAGGACGGGAGAGGGTGGGATGGGAGAGGGTGGGAGGGGAGTGGGTCACGTAGGAGAGGGTTAATTATTTTTATTTCTTGTAGCAATATTACACTATGTTTTAATTGCCATCTGTGGGAAAATATTTAAAAAATTAATTTCTCTCCTTTCAGGAAAAACGTCAAAATATAAGGAAAATATAGATTTTCGGATGTTTTGTATAAAACTTCCAATCTATGGGTTTTCGACCATAGTAGATCATTCGTAAAATTTTCAAAATTGTAAACTTAATCCTAATAAGTTTTAACAACCTATCAAAGTGTTATTTTTACACCATTTTTTGTATCAGACTAAATCTGAGGGGGCATCAATATGAGATCATTTTTTTTATTACAAAAAATGTTGGTAAAATATTGAAGGTTGTTTTTATTAATTTGAGAATTGAGATTTAAGTACTTAAAGCAAGCATAATAGTTATATTTAAAAAATATTTCATAAATCGTAAAAATATCCACAAAAACTTATGTTTAGAAATTTTTTTCAGTTAGTATGCATTACATAGTGTCCAGTACTTTGGCAATGAATTACTTTATGTATACCCACTTTAATATTGTTGAAATATTGTTCATATAATCATTTAAATTTATTTTTCTGAATTTGGTAACTTCCAAAATTTATGGCTTAAAATTAATAAAATTCTCAGATAATCATAAGAAGGTAAAAATCTTAACAAAAATTTGGTTGAAATATCTTCATTAAGTTTGTTTTACTGAAGGAAATGCAATACCTGGGGCCATAATGACCCCTCTTGACTAATTATGAATTAATGTGGCTACATACTCAATTTCCCTGACTTTTCCAGGTTTTCCAGATTAGTAGCAACCCTGTTCATGAGATGCATTACCTTAGGGAACCTGCACTAATTGCAATTAGCAAATCTTCAGCTCTATCCTCCACCACAAAATCCAGAATATTTATTTCTCAGCTAAGGGTTGTGCTCATTAGAGATAAAATTCATAACTAGGATATCAGTGTAACATTCACTTACCAGGAAGAAGTAAATTAGTTAAAAAATAAAAGAAAGTGAAGGCATGTACACACGCATAGATTCAAAAATAATTTTATTTATAAACTTTGAAAGAAGTTAAAATATAAGTAAAATGATCCATTTTATAAAAAAACTAGAGGAAGTCTTCACATTCATATCTCACTCATTAAGAACTTTACTGTGAAAAAAAGCATGTTGATTTTAAAAAACGAAAGAAGTATTTTCTAAACTTTGCAGTAAGAACATGTAAAAATATTAAATTTTCTATTAAAATAAGTGATTATTATCTATCCAATACAAATGGCATTACTTAATGGCCAACATAACACATAAAAACGCAAGGTCTAATAAACTTTTGAAATACCATGTAATTCTAACATAAGAAAGATTTTACAAAATGTATATTTTTTCTGTTTTCTTCACAAATAATGTGAAATGCACCTTGCCGATGCATATTGAAGGTTGATCCATGAGCCCCGAATCACAAAAAGGTCAATATATATATATATATATATATATATATATATATATATATATATATATATATATACGAGTAAAATGTTGCTTGCATACTGCAAGCACATCGATAACACAATTATTTTGTCGGCATCAAATAGAGTGAGTCCTCAAAAGAAAAAAAATGGATGGAAAATATTCTTAATTTCCGCTGCAAATTATTCGTCTGGCATCGAACCCAGGTCTTCCCGGTCATACTTACTATGCAGCACCATAGAAGATCACCATCTGTAACTATGTGTGAAAATTCAAGTAGAAATATTAACTGCAACTGCCTTAAACGACGTCCTACTTTTCCTTTATATTCCTTATGAGAGAAATACTAATGTGCTCGGGTATCGAACCCAGGAATAGTACAGGCTTATAGAATTTTTTTTCTAAAACCAATTCTTATCATACATCTTCCAGCCAAGTACGAACTTCCTATCATTTCGATAAGTGCATCAGAAAATAATGCAATACTAACCCAATATATTTTAAACGGGAGACAAATTTGCCGCCCGGCATCGAACCCGGATCTTTCTGGTAATACTTCCAATGCAACATAATAGAAGATCACTATCTCTAACTATGTGTGAAAATTCAAGCAGAAATATTGGCTGCAACTGCCTCAAACGGCTACTTACTTTTCCCTTATATTCCTTATGAGAGAAATGTTAATGCGCTCTGGCATCGAACCCAGGAATAGTACGGGCTTTAGAAATTTTTTTTCTTAAACCAATTCTTGATATATATCTTATAGCTGAGTGAAAAGTTCCTTTCATTCCGGTAAGTGCATCAAAAAAATTAATGAAAAACTGTCCCCATGCATTTTAAATGCGGGATATTTGCATCGTCCTAGCATCGAACCCAGGACGTTCTTATTAGTAGTCAAAAATGTTTTTAATAGTTCTTGACCATATCTGTAAGCTCCGTGAATTTCGTTTCTCTACCTGTCAGGGAAGTATTATTTTAAAAATTTTGAAAATAGCCACCATGTATCCTTATGGAGAAAATCGGGACTTTGGGGCCTTCTGGAATCGAACCCATGGCACTGAGGTTCAATGTCGGCTTTTTCCTGGAGGTTACTCGATATGGCCATAATGTCGTAAAAATTTCAAGTTGCTGGCACTAGTGGAACATGCTTAGACTTTTGATCCCCAGTGTATATATATATATATATATATAAGTATATCCGGAGAAGCGTCTATATATAATAGATATATATATATATATATTCACCAGAATCCTTATTAGAGAGCTCATTCAAGGTTTAACATAGTATAAATCTGGATTGTAAGAAATGCATGCCTCCTTCAAAACCTAAAACATATAAAGAGATAAGATGAATTAAAATTTAGCTTAACTCGCCTGAGAGATTTTGATAGCTCAAATTGTTAACATAAAAAAGGAAAATGAATCATTTAGAAGAAATCCAAATACTTAACTTAAAATCTCTCAGAGATATCAATGGATAACAAGATTGAAGTGGTTAGAAACAAATTTAAGAGCATGGTACATTGGCTTACCTCTATCTTCAGTTTATCAGCTATTTCTTTAGCAAGACGTGCATTTCAAAAGATAAATGCTGGATTGCTTGATCCACAAAGAGTTGTTGCATCTCTTTTTCTACCCACATTTCAGTGACCTCAATCAAATCTGAAAGCCAAATTCAAAGATAAAACAAAATCAAACTTTTTCTTGAACAATTGTAAATGTCTTGAATCATTTTCTTTTCAAATATCAAGTCCTATGAAAGCCTAACCATCTTCAAATTTCAGATAGCCATAGAAAATAGCCACGAGGAAGAATAATTGTCGGGTCTCCAACTGGGTACAAATTCAGCATAAAACCAATGTTTTGGCCACAATCTCAGAGGCCATCTTCAGGACAAAGTGCCAGTTTAACTTAGTTGGTCCACTAATATAGGAGGACCCTTTCACTTCCATGCTTGGTTGGCGAGGTTGTGTCATGTCAGTCCGTGATTGATTGGCGTGGCCGCGTTACGTCAGCCTGTGGTGGGATGGGGGTCCATGTCTCTCTGAGATCTGGCAAAGGATCAGCTGCCACGTTTTATGGAGGGTGAATCCTTCATCTCTGTGGAGGTTGTTCTTTTCTAATTATATTTCAATAGGCTCCTTCATTTTCCGGTTCCAGAAGGTCGGAGCCCTCCACAGCACCTTTGTTTCTTCAAAGTACAAAGTACATAGTCATGTCCTTCTTCTAGACTATGCTCTAAGATGGCCAATTTTCCAGTTGTTTTAGAATGAGGCAGGAATGCTCTGTTATCCGATTTTAGATTATATAGATAAACATTCGAGTCTTCAGGCCCAGTTGGTCCTCTACTCTTGGTAGTTGACTACCCAATTTCCTAGTAGGAAGATAGTCTTGATGTTGTGCTTCCGGAGGGTTCTTGTGATGATTCTGGAAACTGGGGCTGTATATGTTAGGTATTCCTTGGTTGTGGGTTTTTCCTCAGTTTGCTCCGTCCTCGTCCCATTTTCAGCCCTTTTAAGGGCCTGGTCAATTTTTTTTAGTGGTATCCGTTTTCTAAAACATCATCCTACCAATCACAGAATTGAAAGGGACTGGCTCCTCCTATATTAGCAGAAAAACCAAGTAAACCTGGAACTTTGCCCTACAGATGGCTACAGATATCGTGGCCAAAACCTTAGCTTTATGCTGAATTGATACCCGCTTGGAGACCTGAGAATTATTCTTTCCACACTTGCACTGGGAAAACACGAGATCTTTTCTCATATTCTGAGACTTAGGATACACTATTCTCTCATAATAAAATCATTGCAGAGAGAGTGAGGTTTTGTATTAGCATTTTGAATATTACGAAATTGAACTTTCTAATAAAAGCTTAAAAACAAATGTTTGTGCAATGCACCAACCTTCTAGAGCAGCATTGGAATTAATTATTTAAATAGTCCATACTTCAAGTAATACCCTCATGGCTGCAAATAAATAAATCGAGAAGGAAGGATATCAAATTAGAATGTTATTTTATTCCTACTAAACTCTTCTTCAATTGAAGATAATAAAGAGCTAACTGAGAGAAAAGTTTTTCCATGTGGGCTTTTTGCTGATCCTGAGAATTGTTTTCTAGCAGCCTCAACGGACGGAAAAACGAGTGATGGTGGCATAAATGAAGTGAAATGCCAAAAATCATGTCAAAAAATGACTTTAAAACAGACAGCAGAGGAAATAATGTGCTTTTGTTTGGATAAAAACCTAGAGCTAAAAAAGATCACAATTACTATTACCAAATTCAGGGCAACTCCATATTTCTCACCACTCCTTTAGTGATTTAATTGTGTGAACTCCCATAGACAGCAAAATCCAATGCATTTACAGGGATGACGAGTTATGGGAGAATATACTCTAAGAAATATCAATTTAACACCAACTATTTTACTTACTTAGAGTGATGTTAAAAGAATGGAATTCCAGTCTTCCAGTGTAGAAGTACTTTAGTATGGTGTGCAGACTTTCATATTTTAAGTCCTTTGAGCAAAGCCTAGTCAAATGGGAATAAGTATCTTGTAATTAGTTCTTGCCCTGAATTAACATTTTTGAGAGCAAAAAATTAAAAGTAAAACCTTAAAATATAAATTAGTGAGACCCACTCCAGCGCAATGATTAAATGAGTTTTATACATAGTTCAACCGCAATAACTCTTATATAGCTAAGTAATATCCTAAAAGAGCAAAGCCAAGGGCTGATATCCCAATGACTTAATTTGTAGATGCTTAGGAGATGAGTTGAGATAGTCTATGTAAATATGACATGATTTCAGTACATACTGTAATTCAATTAATTTTCATTTTGGTTCTTCATTGAAACAACTATTATTTAATTTATATCCACTGATTGGATACATTTGGAGAATTTTAACCCAATTTCTAATTCCAAAAATGAATCCTATGAATTCTTTTTGTTTTAAGTCAATCAACATATTATAGCATACTAAGAATCCTATAAGAATAATCAAACAATGTTTATATGTTTGATTATCTGAAGTCAGTACCTGTGTGAAAGGGCATTAAAGCACTTCTGGAAAATTTATTTTATGAACTACCCATTCACGAGGAAGCTTGAAACTTAGGGATTCATTGGAACACAACTGAAACATTGCATCATTAGAATTAAAAATATCCAAAGAGCAGTTAGTTGCAAGCAACCCATCATACGGAAGTACCCAAACTGTGGGGGTTATGGATCTCCATGACTGAGATAATGCAAACATAATTGTACTCAATGCATATTTCAGCAACTAAGTTGCCATCTTCAGGAAATGAAGAGAACTGAAGGAAGCAGTGGAGGTATCAATGCGTTCTGTTATATGACATCAGTGAGAGAAAACAAAATAAGAAGAGATCGGTCGTAAGGTGCTATTAATAATGTCTCACATTTGTGAGAATTAAAAGGCTTTCGTATGCATCGAGTTTGGACAAATTGTAAACTGATTTAATGAATCTCAAGTTCTCCTTGTTAAAATTCAATATCTAAGGAAAACAAAACAGAAAATGGGATGTAAATGATAGATTACATTATCTCTTGGTGCAGGCATATATGTCGTATGCAAATATGTAATTTTTTGTAGGCAGTTTGTTACAGCAAATTTTGCACAACTTAGTAGAGTGAACATTATAGTTAAAAAGCTTCAAGAAGCTGCTGTTACAGAACTGCAGAGGTAGGTGTACTTCTGCACGACAGGTTCCTTGCAAGCAATGGTTTTTTGGAACTTTTTAACTCTAAAGTAGTAACAAAGCCTTGTTCCTTTTCTCCTTTTTAGAAATACTGGTTATTGATATTTCCTAGCCATAATTAGCATGGGTTCCAATCTAGATAACTTGAAAATACTTCCAGAATATTGTGCATATTTACTAATTGCAGGCTTAATTTCATTTGCAAAATTAAGTTATAATTAATGGTTCTATAAACTTTAAATAATTATATAAATACTAGTGAATCCCCATCCAAAATGAGATAGCTAAACTTAATGTTAAAAAGGTGCAACATACAATGCATACTTTCTAAATATAATAAATTTGATGCCACATAAAATAATCAATAATTTTCTTATAATTTATACTGCTAGTTCATAAAAATAAACTACGTTTTCTACATCACATTTATTATTGTAAATAACTTTTCAAAAAGTTTTTGTGAAACATAAATGCACAGTATACATGTCAAAATTCTACAATTCCAAAATAAACTAAATTACTTTTTGTTACAACTAATTATAATTGTCCACCATGTACAGTTTTTGAGAATTTTGCATAAACTTTTAAAAAACCAAGTAATTCCTTTGTTAACTTTTATCTTTAAATTTTTTTGTAGATAACACTACAGATGTATATGTAAACTGTTTATCAGTTCATTAATTCACTATAGTTATATTTAATTTATATTGCTAGCAGTGGCGGCGGGTCCATTGGGTTCACTGGTTCACTGAACCCCCTAAGAAAACTACTGTACTATTTTCATTTATACCAATGTTCTTACCATAACACCAATTACTGGACCTAACTTTGCCTTCGTTGAGTCGCGATTCCCGCCGCTTTTGGTTCCAACTAGCTTGACTCCGCGCGAGGCTCACTCCCCGAAGTGAACCCCTTCAGATGACGCGTTGTAGGTGAAGAGCGGTGAGGGGAAAGAGGGGCATACGGCCTTTAAACATGGGCCTGTCGCTGCACTACGTTGCAGCGACAGCCGAAGAGAATGGCTTCATAGGATTTTCGGAAATTTGTTTTAGGCACTTTCCGGCAAATTAGAGAGTTGACATTCGAGGAATCGCTGGAAGCCGTGTATGTTCAACGAAAACTATAAAGACACCCTCGAAAATTATCCCTTGTTCGACGCTAGGTCAGGGCAAATATTCTCCAATTTATAATGTATTGTGGCGATTTTTCAGATTTTTTTAAAATGTCTTCCCGATGACATGGAAACTTAAAACCCGGCATGTGAATAGAGATCATAAATACATTTCATATTCGCTGTTTAACGTTTCCATGAACCTTCTTGGTTCGATTCCAGAGCGCCATTTACATCATTTATGCATTGCGAATTGGGATAATGGAATCGTATTTTAAGATCATCCCAGTAAGATATCAACATAAAACTTAGGATTAAATAAGTTTTATATCTACCAGGTCGTTATATGTATTCATAACTCCCGAAATGTCTTGTGCTCGAGACCAAGCGGCTCTACCATTTGAAATGTATGGTGGGAATTTCAATTTTCTCTATACATTTACCGAGAATTTGAAAATTATATGGCTAGTCATGTAAACAGAAGAAATGAGCCTTTCATATTTACCATTTATCTTTTACCTTATGATCATTGGTTCGACGCTGGGGCACCATTTGTATTTTACTATATATTTCAAAGGTGGATTGTAGAATTACGTTTGAGGACTTTCCCGATGTGATATCGACTTGAAATTAGTATCATCAATATTCTTGCAGTATGCTAGCAACTATTTCTCGTATATATATATATATATATATATATATATATATATATATATATATATATATAGATATATATATATATATATATATATATATATATATATATATATATATATATATATATATATCTATTATATATAGACGCTTCTCCGGATATACTTATATATATACGAGTAAAATGTAGCTTGCATACTGCAAGCAGATCGAAAACACTAATTTCATGTCGGCATCATATCGGGAAGGCCGTCAAAAGAGAAAAAAAAGGATTGAAAATATTCTTTAAATTCGCTGCAATTTAATCGTCTGGCATCGAACCTGGGTCTTAATGGTGAACTTACTATGCAGCACAACAGAAAATCACCATCTCTTACTATGTGTGAAAATTCAAGCAGATATATTGGCTCCAACTGCCTCAAACGACGTCCTACTTTTCAATAATGTAAATGGCTCTCTGGATTCGAACCAAGGACGATCTAGGAAATTTAAAACACGTTTTAGAAATTTATCTATGTTCTCTATCTATATGCCTAATTTCATGTTTTAATATTATTGTGAAGGGGTTTAAATTAATTCTTAAAAATCGGATAATTTACTGATTGTAGAGACGCCTGGTGTCGAACCCAGGAAATATTGGTAGCTGTGAATGCACAGTATGACTTATTAGGAGTTCATCTTATTTCATACAAATTTTGAAGTCGATATCATGCCGGAAAGTACCTAAAACTTTTTACTGTTCTTAAATCTTAAAATTCGCCACAATACATTTTAAACGGCCGATTTTTGCCTCGACCTAGCATCGAACCCAGGATATTTTCCGTAAAACTCATTTATATTTTCGATAGATCATGACCATATATAATGGCTCCTAGATTTTCGATTCTCTACCTATCCCGGAAGTATTTTTTAAAAATTCCCGAAAATAAGAGCAATGCATTTAAACGGGAAAAATCGAGAATTTGGGGCCCTCTGGAATCGAACCCATGACACTGAGGTGCAAAATCGCAATTTTTCTTTCGGTTACACTCTATGGCCAATATGTCGTAAAAATTTCAAAATCAATGACGCTTGTGGTTTGGCCTGTGAGTTTGTATCCTCTCTATATATCTATTATATATAGATGCTTCTCTGGATTCATTCATGTATCCATCTATTATACGAGTAAAATGTAGCTTGCATACTGCAAGCAGATCGACAAAACTAATTTTATATTGGCATCATATTGGGACGGTCCACAAAAGAAAAGAAAAGAATTGAAAATATTCTTAATATTTGCTGCAATTTCATCGTCTGGCATCGAACCTGTGTCTTACTGGTGAACTTACTATGCAGCACAATAGAATATCACCATCTCTAACTATGTGTGAAAATTCAACCAAAAATATTGGCTACAACTGCCTCAAACTACGTTCTACTTTTCAATAATGTAATGGCTCTCTGGATTCGAACCAAGGACGATCTAGGAAATTTAAAACATGTTTTTGGAATCTATCTATGGTCTCTATCTATATACCTAATTTCATGTTTTAACATTATTGGGAAAGGGGTTTATTTTAATTCTTAAAAATCGCCTAATTAACTGATTTTAGATACGCCTGGTGTCGAACGCAGGAAATATTGGTAGCTGTGATTGCACAGTATGACTTCTTAGGACTTCATCTTATTTCATACAAAGTTTGAAGTCGATATCATGCCGGGAAGTACCTAAAACCTTTTTCTGTAATCTCCATAAGAAATGCATTGACGAATGTAAATGGCTCTCTGGGATCGAACCAAGGACCGACAGCGAATATATAAAATTTGATTATGAAATAAATCTATGATATCCAACCCCATGCAGAATTTCAAGTTTCCATGCCGTCGGGAAGGGGTCCAAAAAATATCTTAAAAATCGCCACAATGCATTTTAAACGGCCGATTTTTGCCCCAACCTAGCATCGAACCATGGATATTTTTCGTAAAACTCATTTATGTTTTCGATATATCATGACCATATATAATGGCTCCTAGATTTTCGATTCTCTACCTATCCCGGAAGTATTTTTTAAAAATTCCCGAAAATCAAAGCAATACATTTAAACGGGAAAAATCGGGACTTTGGGGCCCTCTGGAATCGAACCCATGACACTGAGGATCAAAGTCGCCTTTTTCCTGGAGGTTACACGTTATGGCCATAACGTCGTAAAAATTTCAAGTCGGTGGCACTTGTGGAACATGGTTAGAATTTTGATCCCCTATATATATATAGGTATATCCGGAGAAACGTCTATATATTATACGAGTAAAATGTTGCTTGCATACTGCAAGCAGATCGACAACACTATTTTCACGTCGGCATCATATCGGGACGGCCATCAAAAGAAAAAAGTGGATTGAAATTTTTCTTAAAATTCGCTGAAATTCCATCGTCTGCCATCAAACCCGGGTATTACTGGTGAACCTACTATGAAACACAGTAGAACATCACTATCTCTAACTATGTGTGAAAATTCAAGCAGAAATATGGGCTATAACTGCCTCAAAAGACGTTCTTATTTTCACGAATTTAAATGGCTCTCTGGATTCGAACCAAGGACGATCTTGGAAATCTAAAACATGTTTCTGAAAGTTATTTATGATCTCTATCTATATGCCGAATTTCAAGTTTCTATATTATTGGGAAGGGGTTCAAAATAGTTCCTAAAAATTGAATCAATTACTGATTGTAGAGACGCCTGGTGTCGAACCCAGGACCTACTGGCAGCTGTGAAAACACATTATGACTTGGTTTGACCTCATCTTATTAAATGCAAAGTTTGAAGTCAACAACTTGCCAGGAAGTACCTAAAATTTGCTTCCGTAATCTCCATAAGAAATGCATTGTAGGATGTAAATGGCCCTCTGGGATCGAACCAAGGACCATCAGCGAGCTGTAAAATTTTATTATGAAATATATTTATGATATATATCTACATGCCGAGTTTCAAGTTTCCAAGTCATCTGTAAGTAATTTAAAAAAATCTTAAAAATCGCTATGTAAATTAAACGGGAGAATATTTGCCCTGGCCTAGCATCGAACCAAGGATAATATTTGTAGATGTCTTTGTGGTTTACTTTAGATATACACGGCATCTAGCGATCTCTAGATTTTCAACTCTCTCCTTTTCCGGGAAGTGCCTCAAAAAAATTTTCGAAAATCCCCGCCATGTATTCTTATGGACAAAATCGTGAATTTGGGGCCTTCTGGAATCGAACCCATGACACTGAGGTTCAAAGTCGGCTTTTTCCTGGAGATTACACGTTATGGCCAATATGTCGTAAAAATTTCAAGTCGGTGGCACTTGTTGAACATGCTTATACTTTTGATCCCCAGTGTATATATCTATTACGAGTAAAATGTTGCTTGCATACTGCAAGCAGATCGACAACACCATTTTAATGTCGGCAACCTTTCGGGACGGTCGTAAAAAGAAAAAAAAAATTGAAAATAATCTTAAAATTCGCTGCAAAATTAATCGTCTGGCATCGAACCCGGGTCTTCCTGGTTAACCTCTTATGAAACATAAAAGAAGATCACCATCTTTAACTATGTATGAAAATTCAAGCAAAAATATGGGCTGCCACTGCCTCAAACGACGTCTTACTTTTCCCTTATATTCCTTATGAGAGAAAAGTTAATGTGCTCTGGCATCGAACCCAGGGATAGTACGGTCTTATGAATTTTTTTTTAAAACAACCTCTTAATATATATCATCTAGCTGAGCGATAAAATCCTTACATTCCGATAAGTGCATCAAAAAAATAATGAAAAACAATCCCCATGCATTTTAAATGCGGGATTTTTACATCGTCCTAGCATCGAACCCAGGACGTTCTTATTAGTAGTCATTAACAGTTTAAATAGTTCTCGACCATATCTGTAAGCTCCTTGAATTTTGATTCTCTACCTATCCGGGAAGTATTATTTAAAAATTTTCGAAAATCTCCGCCATGTATCCTTATGGAGAAAATCGGGAATTTGAGGCCCTCTGGAATCGAACCCATGACACTGAGGTTCAAAATCGCAATTTTTCTGGAGGTTACACGTTATGGCCAATATGTCGTAAAAATTTCAAGCCAATGACGCTTGTGGTTTAGCCTGTGAGTTTGTATCCTATCTGGGTATCTGGGTATCTGGGTATCTATATATATGAATGTATCCGGAGAAGCATCTATATATAATAGATACGAGTAAAATGTAGCTTGCATACTGCAAGCAGATCGACAACACTAATTTCATATCGGCATCATGTCGGGACGGTCCTCAACAAAAAAAAGGAGTGAAAATATTCTGAAAATTCGCTGCATTTTAATCATCTGGCATCGAACCCCGGTCTATCTGGTAAATTTACTATGGAGCACAACAGAAGATCACAATCTCTAACTATGTACGAAAATTTAAGAAGAAACATTGGCTGCAACTGCCTCAAACGACAACTTACTTTTCCCTTATATTTCTTATGAGAGAAATTTTAATGTGCTCTGGCATCAAACCCAGGAACAGCATTGTTGTATCTAATTGTTTTCTTAAGCCGAGTCGTAATATACATCTTCTAGCAAAGCAAGAAATTCCTATTATTTCGATAAGTACAACAAAATAAATAATGAAAACTAACTCAATATATTATAAATGGGGGATATATATACCGTCTGGCTTCGAACCCGGGTCTTTCTGGTAATAATTTCTATGCAGCATTAAAGACGATCACCACCTTTAACCATGTGTGAAAATTTATGCAATAATATCGGGTACAACTGCTTCAAAGGACGTCCTACCATTCCCTTATATTCATTATGAGAGAAATTTTAATGTGCTCTGGCATCGAACCCAGGAACAGTATGGTCTTATCTAAATTTTTATCTAAAACCGTTTCTTACCATACATCTTCTAGCCAAGCACAAACTTCCTATGTTTTCGATAAATACATAAAAAAAAATAGTGAAAAACTACCTCAATGTATTTTAAACGGCCGATTTTTGCATCGTCATAGCATCGAACTCAGGACCTTTTCCGAGATGATCATTTACGTTATCGATAGATCCTGACTATATCCATCGGCTCCTTGAGTTTAAATTCCCTACCTATCCGGGAAGTATTTTTTAAAAATTCCCGAAAATCAACGCAATGCATTTAAATGGGAAAAATCGGAACTTTGGGGCCCTCTGGAATCGAACCCATGACACTGAGGTTCAAAATCACATTTTTTCTGGTGGTTACACGTTATGGCCAATATGTCGTAAAAATTTCAAGTCGATGACGCTTGTGGTTTAGGCTGTGAATTAGTATCCTATCTATATACCTATCTATATATATATACGAGTAAAATGTAGCTTGCATACTGCAAGCAGATCGACAACACTAATTTCATATCGGCATCATATACCGGGACGGACATCAAAAGAAAAAAAAAATTCAAAATATTCGTAGAATTCGCTGCAATTTAATCACCTGGCAGCGAACCCCGGTCTTCCTGGTGTACTTACTATGCAGCAAAATAGAAAATTACTATATCAAACTATGTGTGAAAATTCAAGCAAAACTATTAGGTGCAACTACCTCAAACGACGTCCTACTATTCACATACACTCCTTATTTGAGAAATTATAATGTGCTCTGGCATCGAACCCAGGAACAGCATGGTCTTATCTATTTTTTTTCTTAAACAAAGTGTTAATATACATCTTCCATCTAAGCAAGAGCTCCCTTACATATCGATAAATGCATAAAAAAATTATGAAAAGATACCCCATAGTATTATATATGGGTGATATTTTTACTGCCCGGCATCGAACCCGGGTCTTTCAGGCAATACTTTCTATGCAGCACAAAAGAAAAACACCATCTCTAACCGCGTATGCAAATTCAAGCAGAAATATTGGTTACAACTGCCTCAAATGACGTCCTACTTTTCCTTTATATTCCTTATGAGAGAAACGTTATTGTGCTCTGGCTTCGAACCCAGGAACAGTACGGTCTTATGAAAATTTTTTTCTAAAACTTATTCGTACCATACATCTTCCAGCCAAGCACGAACATCCTATCATTTCGATAAGTGCATCTAAAAAAATAATGAAAAACGGCTCCCATGTATTTTAAAGGGCAGATCTTTGCATCGTCCTAGCATCGAACCCAGGATAACTTTTGTAAAAGTCATTGATGTTTTCGAAAGTCCAAGACCATAAATATAGGCACCTTGAGTTTTACTTCTCTACTTATCCAGAAAGTATTTTTTTTTAATTCCCGAAAATCACGGCAATGCATTCAAACGGGAAAAATCGGGACTTTGGGGCCCTCTGGAATCGAACCTATGACACTGAGGATCAAAGTCTCTTTTTTCCTGGGGGTTTCACGTTATGGCCAATATGTCATAAAAATTTCAGATCAATGACGCTTGTAGTTTAGGCTGTGAATTTGTATCCTATCTATCTATATAGGTATATATATGAATGAATCCGGAGAAGCATCTATATATAATAGATGAATGAATCCGGAGAAGCATCTATATCTATTATATATATATAGACGTTTCTCCGGATATACCTATATATATATACGAGTAAAATGTAGCTTGCATACTGCAAGCAGATCGACAACACTAATTTCATATCGGCATTATATCGGGACGGTCCTCAAAAGAAAAAAAAAGGATTTAATTTTTTTTTAAATTCGCTGAAATGTCATCGTCTGGCATCGAACCCGGGTCTTACTGAAAACCTACTATGAAAAACAATAGAAGATCACCATCTCTAACTATGTGTGAAAATTCAAGCAGAAATATTGGCTACAACTGCCTCAAATGACGCTCTAATGTTCACGATTGTAAATGGCTCTCGGGACTCGAACCAAGGACGATCTTGGAAATTAAAAAATGTTTCTGAAAGTTATTATTGATCTCAATCTATATGCCAAATTTCAAGTTTCTATATTATTGGGAAAGGTTTCAAAATAATTCCTAAAATTCGGATCAACTTCTGATTGCAGAGACACCTGGTGTCGAACCCAGGACACATTGATAGCTATGAATGCATAGTTTGATTTGTTTAGACTGGTTCTTCCATCATGCTAAGTTTTAAGTCGATAGCATGCTGGGAAGTACCTTAAACTTGTTTCCCTTATCTCCATAAGAAATGCATTGAGGAATGTAAATGGCCCTCTGGGATCGAACCAAGGAACATCAGGGAAAACATAAAAATCGATTATGAAATATATATATGATATCTAACCATATACCGAATTTCAAGTTTCCATGCCATCGGGAAAGGGTCCAAAAAAAATCTTAAAAATCGCCGCAATACATTTTAAACGGCAGATTTTTGCATCGACCTAGCATCGAACCCAGGTTATTTTCCGTAAAACTCATTTATGTTTTCGATAGATCATGACCATATATAAAGGCTCCCTGAGTTTTGATTCTCTACCTATCCGGGAAGTATTTTTTTTTTAATTCCCGAAAATCAAAGCAATGCATTTAAACGGGAAAAATCGGGACTTTGGAGCCCCCTGGAATCGAACCCATGACACTGAGGATCAAAATCGCAATTTTTCTGGAGGTTATACGTTATGGCCAATATGTCGTAAAAATTTCAGCTCAATCACTCTTGTGGTTTAGGCTGTGAGTTTGTATCCTCTCTATATATCTATTATATATAGATGCTTCTCCGGATTCATTCATGTATCCATATATATATACAAGTAAAATGTAGCTTGCATACTGCAAGCAGATCGACAACACTACTTTTATATCGGCATCATATCGGGTCGGTCCTTAATAGAAAAAAAAAGGATTGAAATATTTCTTCAAATTCGCTGAAATTTCATCGTCTGGCAATGAACCCGGGTCTCTCTGGTGAACTTACTATGCAGCACAATAGAAGATCACCGATTCTAACTATGTGTGAAAATTCAAGCAGAAATATTTGGCTACAACTGCCTCAAAAGACGTTTTAATTTTCACGAATGTAAATGGCTCTCTGGATTCGAACCAAGGACGATCTTGGAAATTTAAAACGTGTTTCTAAAAGTTATTTATGATCTTTATCTATATGCCAAATTTCAAGTTTCTATATTGTTGGGAAAGGTTTGAAAATAATTCCTAAAAATCGGATCAATTTCTGAATGCAGAGACACCTGGTGTCGAAGCCAGGAAATACTGTAAGCTGTGAATGCAAAGTTTGATTTGTAAGGACTGGCTTTTCTATCATGCAAAGTTTGATGTCGATAGCATGCCGGGAAGTACCTTAATTTTGTTTCCATTATCTCCGTAAGAAATGCATTGAGAAGTGCAAATGGCCCTCTGGGATCGAACCAAGGACCATCAGCGAACATCTAAAATTTGATTATGATATATATTCATGATATCTATCGACGTGCCGAGTTTCAAGTATCCATGTTATCGGGAAAGGATCCAAAAAAAATCTTAAAAATCGCCGCAATGCATTTTAAACGGCCGATTTTTGCACCGACCTAGCATCGAACCATGGACAAAATTCGAAGATGTCTTTTTGATTTTCGTTGGATATACACGGCTTCTAGCGGTCCCTCGAATTTCAATTCTCTCCTTTTCACCGCACCGAGGTTCAAAATCGCATTTTTTCTGGTGGTTACACGTTATGGCCAATACGTCGTAAAAATTTCAAGCCAATCACGCTGGTGGTTTGGGCTGTGAATTAGTATCCTATCTATCTATCTATCTATATAGGTATATACATGAATGAATCCGGAGAAGCATCTATATATAATAGATATATATAGAGAGGATACAAACTCACAGCCTAAACCACAAGAGTGATTGAGCTGAAATTTTTACGACATATTGGCCATAACGTATAACCTCCAGAAAAATTGCGATTTTGATCCTCAGTGTCATGGGTTCGATTCCAGGGGGCTCCAAAGTCCCGATTTTTCCCGTTTAAATGCATTGCTTTGATTTTCGGGAATTAAAAAAAAATACTTCCCGGATAGGTAGAGAATCAAAACTCAGGGAGCCTTTATATATGGTCATGATTTATCGAAAACATAAATGAGTTTAACGGAAAATAACCTGGGTTCGATGCTAGGTCGATGCAAAAATCTGCCGTTTAAATTGTATTGTGGCGATTTTTAAGATTTTTTTTGGACCCTTTCCCGATGGCATGGAAACTTGAAATTCGGTATGGGGTTAGATATCATAAATATATTTCATAATCAATTTTTATGTTTCCCCTGATGTTCCTTGGTTCGATCCCAGAGGGCCATTTACATTCCTCAATGCATTTCTTATGGAGATAACGGAAACAAGTTTTAGGTACTTCCCTGCATGCTATCGACTTAGAACTTAGCATGATGGAAGAACCAGTCTAAACAAATCAAACTATGCATTCATAGCTATCAATGTGTCCTGGGTTCGACACCAGGTGTCTCTGCAATCAGAAGTTGATCCGAATTTTAGGAATTATTTTGAAACCTTTCCCAATAATATAGAAACTTGAAATTTGGCATATAGATTGAGATCAATAATAACTTTCAAAAACATTTTTTAAATTTCCAAGATCGTCCTTGGTTCGAGTCCCGAGAGCCATTTACAATCGTGAACATTTGAGCGTCTTTTGAGGCAGTTGTAGCCAATATTTCTGCTTGAATTTTCACACATAGTTAGAGATGGTGATCTTCTATTGTTTTTCATAGTAGGTTTTCAGTAAGACCCGGGTTCGATGCCAGACGATGACATTTCAGCGAATTTTAAGAAAAAATTAAATCCTTTTTTTTTCTTTTGAGGACCGTCCCGATATAATGCCGATATGAAATTAGATTTGTCGATCTGCTTGCAGTATGCAAGCTACATTTTACTCGTATATATATACGAGTAAAATGTAGCTTGCATACTGCAAGCAGATCGACAACACTAATTTCATCTCGGCATCATATCGGGACGGTCCTCAAAAGAAAAAAAAGGGGATTGAAAATATTCTTTAAATTCGCTGCAAGTTATTCGTCCGGCATCGAACCCGGGTCTTTTTGGTGATACGCACTATGCAGCACAATAGAATTTCTCCATCTCTAACTATGTGTGAAAATTAAAGCAAAAATATTGGGCGCAGCTGCCTCAAAAGACGCTCTAATGTTCACGAATGTAAATGGCTCTCGGGACTCGAACCAAGGACGATCGTGGAAATTAAAAACATTTTTCTGAAAGTTGTTAATGATCTCAATCCATATGCCAAATTTCAAGTTTCTATATTATTGGGAAAGGTTTCAAAATAATTCCTAAAAATCGGATCAACTTCTGATTGCAGAGACACCTGGTGTCGAACCCAGGACACATTGATAGCTATGAATGCATAGTTTGATTTGTTTAGACTGGTTCTTTCATCATGCTAAGTTTTAAGTCGATAGCATGCCGGGAAGTACCTTAAACTTGTTTTCGTTATCTCCATAAGAAATACATTGAGAAATGTAAATGGCGCCCTGGGATCGAACCAAGGACCATCAGCGAATATGTAAAATTTGATTATGAAATATATTTATAATCTCCAACTAAATGCCGAATTTCAAGTTTCCATGCCATCGGGAAGGGGTCCAAAAAAAATCTTAAAAATCGCCACAATGCATTTTAAACGGCCGTTTTTTGCCTTGACCTAGCATCGAACCCAGGATATTTTCCGTGAAACTCATTTATGGTTTCGATAGATCATGACCATATATAAAGGCTCCTAAAGTTTCGATTCTCTACCTATCCGGAAAGTATTTTTTTAAAATTCCCGAAAATCTAAGCAATGCATTTAAACGGGAAAAATCGGGACTTTGGGGCCCTCTGGAATCGAACCCATGACACTGAGGATCAAAATCACAATTTTTCTGGCGGTTAATTGTTATGGCCAATACGCAGTAAAAATTTGAACTCAATCACGCTTGTGGTTTAGGCTGTGAATTTGTATCCTATCTATCTATATACCTATCTATATATATGAATGAATCCGGAGAAGCATCTATATATAATAGATACGAGTAAAATGTAGCTTGCATACTGCAAGCAGATCGGCAATACTAATTTCATATCGGCATAATATCGGGACGGTCCTCAAAATCAAAAAAAATATATATATGTATATCCGGAGAAACAGCACAGAACCCAGCACATATTGTAAGCTATGAATGCAAAGTTTGATTTGCAAAGACTTTTTCTTGTATCTTGCAAAGTTTGAAGTCGATAGCATGCCGGGAAGTACCTAAATTTTGTTTCCGTTATCTCCGTAAGAAATGCATTGAGAAGTGCAAATGGTCCTCTGGGATCGAACCAAGGACCATCAGTGAACATGCAAAATTTGATTACGAAATATATTTATGATATCTATCGACGTGCGAAGTTTCAAGTATCCACGTTATCGGCAAAGGATCCAAAAAAAAATTTCAAAATCGCCGCAATGCATTTTAAACGGCCGATTTTTGCCCCGACCTAGCATCGAAACATGAACCATTTTCGGCAATGTCTTTCTGATTTACGTTGGAGTTGCACGGCTTCTAGCGATCCCTCGAATTTCAACTCTCTCCTTTTTTAGGAAGTGCTTCAAAAAAATTTTCGAAAAACCCCGCCATGTATTCTTATGGAGAAAATCGAGACTTTGGGGCCCTCTGGAATCGAACCCATGACACTGAGGATCAAAATCGCAATTTTTCTGGCGGTTACACGTTATGGCCAATACGTCGTAAAAATTTCAAGTCAATGACGCTTGTGGTTTAGGCTGTGAATTAGTATCCTATCTATCTATCTATCTATCTATATGAATGAATCCGGAGAAGCATCTATATATAATAGATATGAATGAATCCGGAGAAGCATCTATCTATTATAAATAGATGCTTCTCCGGATTCATTCATGTATCCATATATATATATATACGAGTAAAATGTAGCTTGCATACTGCAAGCAGATCGGCAATACTAATTTCATATCGGTATCATATCGGGACGGTCCTCAAAAGAACAAAAAAGGATAGATATTTTTCTTAAAATTTGCTGACATTCCATGTCTGGGATCGAACTCGGGCCTTTACTGTGAACTTACTATGCAGCACAATAGAAGATCACCATCTCTAACTATGTGTGAAAATTTCAAGCCGAAATATTGGCTACAACTGCCTTAAAATACGTTCTAATTTTTACGAAAGTAAATGGTTCTCTGGATTCGAACCAAGGACGATCCTGGAAATCTAAAACGTGTTTCTTAAAGTTATTTATAATCTTTATCCATATGCCGAAATTTAAGTTTCTATATTATAGGGAAAGGTTTCAAAATAATTCCTAAACATTGGATCAACTTCTGATTGCAGAGACACCTGGTGTCGAACCCAGGAAATATTGTAAGTTGTGAATGCACAGTTTGATTTGTAAGTACATTATGTTATTTTATGCAAAGTTTGAAGTCGATATCGTTCCGGGAAGTACCTAAAATTTGTTTCCATTATCTCCGTAAGAAATGCATTGAGGAATGTAAATGGCCCTCTGGGATCGAACCAAGGACCATCAGCGAATACAAAAAATTTGATTATGAAATATATTTATGATCTCCAACTCCATGCTGAATATCAAGTTTTCATTCAATCGGGAAGGGGTCCAAAAAAAATCTTAAAAATCGCCGTAATGCTTTTTAAACGGCCGATTTTTGCCTCGACCTAGCATCGAACCCAGGATATTTTCCGTAAAACTCATTTATGATTTCGATAGATCATGACCATATATATTGGCTCCTTGAGTTTTGATTCTCTCCCTATCCGGTAAGTATTTTTTAAAAATTCCCGAAAATCAACGCAATGTATTTAAATGGAAAAAATCGGGACTTTGAGGCCCTCTGGTATCGAACCAATGACACTGAGGTTCAAAATCGCAATTTTTCTGGCGGTTGTACGTTATGGCCAATACGTGGTAAAAATTTCGAGTCAATGACGCCGGTAGTTTAGCCTGTGAATTAGTATCCTATCTGGGTATCTGGGTATCTGGGTATCTGGGTATATACATGAATGAATCCGGAGAAGCATCTATATATAATAGACGAGTAAAATGTTGCTTGCATACTGCAAGCAGATCGGCAACACTATTTTCATTTCGGCATCATATCCGGACGGCCATCAAAAGAAAAAAAAAAGATTGAAATTTTTCTTAAAATTTGCCTAAATTCCATCGTCTGGCATCGAACCGTGTCTTAACTGTGAACTTACGATGCAGCACAATAGAAAATCACCATCTCTAACGATGTGTGAAAATTCAAGCAGAAATATGGGCTACAACTGCCTCAAAAGACGTTCTAATTTTCACGAATTTAAATGGCTCTCTGGATTCGAAACAAGGACTATCTTGGAAATCTAAAAAATGTTTCTGAAAGTTATTTATGATCTCTATCTATATGCCGAATTTCAAGTTTCTATATAATTGGGAAATGGTTCCAAAAAATTCTTAAAAATCGGATCATTTACTGATTGTAGAGACGCCTGGTGGTAAAACCAGGAAACATTGGTAGCTGTGAATTCACAGTTTGATTAGTAATGACTTGATCTTATCTTATGCAAAGTTTCAAGTAGATATAATATCGGGAAGCACCTAAAATGTGTTTCAGTAATCTCCATAAGAAATGCATTGAGGAATGTAAATGGCCCTCTGGGATCGAACCAAGGACCATAAGGGAATATCTAAAATTTGATTATGAAGTATAATTATGATATCTAACGCCATGCCGAATTTCAAGTTTCTATGCCATCGGAAAAGGGTTCAAAAAAAAACTTAAATATCGCCGCAATGCATTTTAAACGGCCGACTTTTGCCCCGTCCTAGCATCGAACCTAGGATAATATACGTAGATATCTTTATGGTTTTCTTTTGATATGGGGGGCATCTAGCGATCCCTCGAGTTTCAACTCTCTCCTTTTCCGGGAAGTGCCTCAAATAAATTTTCGAAAATCCCCGCCATGTAATCTTATGGGGAAAATCGCGACTTTGGAGCCTTCTGGATTCGAACCCATGATACCGAGGATCAAAGTCGCTTTTTTCCTGGGGGTTTCACGTTATGGCCAATATGTCATAAAAATTTCAGATCAATGACGCTAGTAGTTTAGGCGGTGAATTAGTATCCTATCTGGGTATCTGGGTATATCATGAATGAATCCGGAGAAGCATCTATATATACGAGTAAAATGTAGCTTGCATACTGCAAGCAGATCGGCAATACTAATTTCATATCGGCATCACATCGGGACGATCCTCATAAGAAAAAAAAGGATTTAATTTTTTCTTAAAATTCGGTGAAATTTCATCGTCTGGCATCGAACCCGGGTCTTACTGGTGAACTAACTATGCAGCAGAGTAGAAGACCACCTTCTGTAACTACGTGTGAGAATTCAAGCAGAAATATTGGCTACAACTGCCTGAAAAGACGTTCTAATTTTCACGAATGTAAATGGCTCTTTGGATTCGAACCAAGAACGATCTTGGAAAACTAAAAAAGGTTTCTGAAAGTTATTTATGATCTCTATCTATATGCGGAATTTCAAATTTCTATATTATTGGGAAAGGTTTCAAAATAATTCCTAAAAATCGGATCAACTTCTAATTGCAGAGACACCTGGTGTCGAACCCAGGACATATTGTACGCTGTAAATGCACAGTTTGATTTGTAAAGACCTGTTCTTCTATCACGCAAAGTTTTAAGTCGATAGCATGCCGGAAAGTACCTTAATTTTGTTTCCGTTATCTCCGTAAGAAATGCATCGAGAAGTGCAAATGGCCCCCTGGGATCGAACCAAGGACCATCAGCGAACATTTAAAATTCGATTATGAAATATATTTATGATATCTATCCACTTGCCGAGTTTCAAGTATCCATGTTATCGGGAAAGGATCCAAAAAAATCTTCAAAATCGCCGCAATGCATTTTAAACGGCCGATTTTTGCCCCGACGTAGCATTGAACCATGGACCATATTCGGCGATGTCTTTTTCATTTTCGTTGGATATGTACGGCTTCTAGCGATCCCTCGAATTTCAACTCTCTCCTTTTCCGGGAAAAGCCTCAAAAAAATTTTCCAAAATCCCTGCCATGTAATCTTATGGGGAAAATCGCGACTTTGGGGCCTTCTGGAATCGAACCCATGACACCGAGGTTCAAAGTCGGCTTTTTCCTGGAGGTTACACGTCATGGCCATAACGTCGTAAAAATTTCAAGTCAATGACGCTTTTGGTTTAGCCTGTGAATTTGTATCCTATCTGGGTATCTGGGTATCTGGGTATATATATGAATGAATCCGGAGAAGCATCTATATATAATAGATAGATATACGAGTAAAATGTTGCTTGCATACTGCAAGCAGATCGACAACAATAATTTCATGTCGGCATCATATCGGGACGGCCCTCAAAAGAAAAAAAAAGGTATTGAAAATATTCTTAAAATTCGCTGCAATTTAATCGTCTGTCATCGAACCCGGGTCTTCCTGGTAAGCTTACTATGCAGCACAACAGAAAATCACCATCTCTTACTATGTGTGAAAATTCAAACAGAAATATGGCTACAACTGCCTCAAACGACGTTCTACTTTTCAGGAATGTAAATGGCTCTCTGGATTCGAACCAAGGACGATCTTGGAAATCTAAAACATGTTCATGAAAGTTATTTATGATCTCTATCTATTTGCCGAATTTCAAGTTTCTATATTATTGGGATAGGGCTCAAAATAATTATTAAAAATCGGATCAACTACTGAAATAAGAGACGCCTGGTGTCGAACCCAGGAAATATATTTACGCTGTGAATGCACAGTATGATTTTAAAGGACTTGATCTTATTTTGTGCAAAGTTTGAAATCGATATCATGCCGGGAGGTATCTAAAATTTGACTCCGTTATCTCCATAAGAAATGCATTGAGGAATGTAAATGGCCCTCTGGGATCGAACCAGGGACCATCAGTGAATACAAAAAATTTGATTATGAAATAAATTTATGATCTCCAACCTCATGCCGAATTTCAAGTTTCCATGCCATCGGGAAAGGGTCCAAAAAAAATCATAAAAATCGCCACAATGCATTTTAAATGGCCGATTTTTGCCTCGACCTAGCATCGAACCCAGGATATTTTCCGTAAAACTCATTTATGATTTCGATAGATCATGATTATATATATAGGCTCCTTGAGTTTTATTTCTCTACCTATCCGGAAAGTATTTTTTTTTAATTCCCGAAAATCACGGCAATGCATTTATACGGGAAAAATCGGGACTTTGGGGCCCTCTGGAATTGAACCTATGACACTGAGGATCAAAGTCGCTTTTTTCCTGGGGGTTTCACGTTATGGCTAATATGTCATAAAAATTTCAGATCAATGACGCTGGTAGTTTAGGCGGTGAATTAGTATCCTATCTGGGTATCTGGGTATATCATGAATGATTCCGGAGAAGCATCTATATATAATAGATAGATATATATACACTGGGGATACATGGTTAGACAAAAGTCTAACCATGTTCCACAAGTGCCACCGACTTGAAATGTTTACGATGTTATGGCCATGACGTGTAACCACCAGGAAAAAGCCGTGATTGAACCTAGGTGCCATGGGTTCGATTCCAGAAGGCCCCAAAGTCCCGATTTTCTCCATAAGGATACATGGTGGCGATTTTCAAATATTTTTAAATAATACTTCCTGGACAGGTAGAGAATCGAAATTCAAGGAGCTTACAGATATGGTTAAGAACTATTACAAACATTAATGATTACTAATGAGAACGTCCTGGGTTCGATGCTAGGACGATGCAAAAATCCCGCATTTAAAATGCATGGGGGTAGTTTTTCATTAATTTTTTTGATGCACTTACCGGAATATAAGGAACTTTTCGCTCAGCTAGAAGATATATATTAAGAATTGGTTTCAGAAAAAAAATTTTATAAGCCCCTACGATTCCTGGGTTCGATGCCAGAGCACATTAACATTTCTCTCATAAGGAATATAAGGGAAAAGTAGGACGTCGTTTGAGGCAGTTGGAGCCAATATTTCTGCTCGAATTTTCACACATAGTTAGAGATAGTGATCTTCTATTATGTTGCGTAGGAAGAATTTACAGAAAGATCCGGGTTCGATGCCGGGTGGAAAATATGTCTCCCGTTTAAAATAAATTGGTTTAGTATTTCATTATTTTTTTGATGCACTTATCGAAATGATAGGAAGTTCGTACTCGGCTGGAAGATGTATGAAAAGAATTGGTTTTAGAAAAAATTTAGATAACACCGTACACTTCCTGGGTTCGATTCCAGAGCACATTAGCATTTCTCTCGTAAGGAATATAAGGGTAACGTAGGACGTCGTTTGAGGCAGTTGCAGTTAATATTTCTACTTGAATTTTCACACATTGTTACAGATGGTGATCTTCTATGGTTCTGCATAGTAAGTATGACCGGAAAGACCTGGGTTCGATGCCAGACGAATAAATTGCAGCGGAAATTAAGAATATTTTCCAACCATTTTTTTTTCTTTTGAGGACTCACGCTATGTGATGCCGACAAAAAACTTTTTTTATCGATGTGCTTGCAGTATGAAAGCAACATTTTACTCGTATATATATATATATATATATATATATATATATATATACGAGTATATATATATATATGGATAATTAATTTTAAATAAGAATTTATGAAAAAAATTCGATTTTAATTGTTTCTTTAAAGAAATAATTACGTTGTACTTGGCAAAATACTTTTTAACAAATTCATGCATTTCATAAATTTTTGCATCTGTAAGCTTTCTTCCTCTTTCTTCAATCTCTAAAAAACGGGCAACAGCAGGTCCTTGGTCATACTATGTTGTTCCAACACTGTTAACTGCGATGTGTACATCCTAGAATTTATAGCTTCTCTAGAAAGGCTTGACTGTTTGTTGGATTTAAGTGAGGTATGGATTGACACAGCTCTCTCCGTGCCAGCACTTTGAGAAGTTAAATTAAGATCTGCCAGAATTAATTTGTTGTAAAATTGATGGATGTTGTGATACCTTCCAGTTATGGTAAAGCCTAGCTATTGACGAAGTCATGGCTGGAGGAGGAGGAACATAGGGCCCGCCACCTTCCCGAACTCTATTCCTGAAAAAAAAGCATTTTATCCTAACTCTAGCGTTTAACGCTTCCTGACTTTGGTATAACACGCGTAGAACTTGAGTTTTTTTCCTTATTTGCCGGCGCCTACTGTCTCTGGGCGACAAAACTTGGCACTAGCTATTCGTGTCGCCTAATTGTTTGTTATTTTATGCACTGGTGGTTGCAGCTATGTAATGGCTACCCATAATGCGCTGCAATATTGTGAATTTATGGAATTTTTTCGTATCCAGTGTAATTATTCAGTTACCGGTGTTGTGGTTGCTTGTGGCGTATTCAGTATGTAAACCAACTGCGTTACTTGTTTGTGAACAGTTTTTCTCGCTCTTTATGATGAATAGTGTCCAATTTCTGAAAGGGATTAATTTTTCCTCTATTTCTGTTTAAGAAAAATGTGCAATAAAAGAAGTAGGAAGTCCTATTACTTTACTGAACTTATCTCAGAGTCAGAGAAGCAAAGGTAGGCAATACTTCCGAGTGTTTAAGCCATAGATATATGAGAGAAACAGATTTGTGGCTGCTGCTCTTCCAATGGGCTATACTATTTCCCTTGTTTGCTCTTTGCGAAAGAAAAGGACACGACCTGGGCAAAAATAGGTGTATTTTATTTGGGGCATTAATCTCAAAAAATTATTCGGTGACAGTCCTGCCAAATACTTTAAGCCTGAATAAAACAATACAAGGTAATTAATTTATTTTCTTATGATTATATTTGATATTTCGAAAAATAAATACAACTTGAATATTAATATGTATTTTGGTCTTTAAAAATACATACGGAGAAATATGAATCGAGAATTTAAATAAAAACTCAATATTCGAGAATATAGGGATTTTTTACAACAAAGGCATATATTGATTCAACCCGAAATATTAATTTTCATATTTATACTGCTTTTATCCGCGGTTGCTGTGAATTATACTGCGTCCATGTAAGCAGAGGCAATATTCTAGTATGAGCCAGAATATTGAACCATAATCGCGGCCACTTAAAAATATACGAATTTTGAAGTGAACCCACCTGTTTTTTTAGTCACGCGCTGCCACTAATTGCTAGACTGAATTAGAAGAGCAACAAAATGGTGAGTTGACAAAGTCCCCGAAAAGAGCGAATTTTTGGCCGCAAGCACACTAAAACGCTCGTTTGTCAAAAAAATTGAAGTCACAGGACAACACATGCACTCATTTTAGAGCTTTAAGAAAACCTTTATTCAAGTATGCAATTTTATTCATTTCCAATTATTCATTGTCAATATTTAGGCATAATATGGTTCTACGACCCTCGTATCCTTCAATGGATTCCAATTTACATCTGTAAAAATTTGTTCAGTATCCTATAGTTTCCTAGTAAGTAATAATGAACCAGAGGGTGTGTGTATCACTTATTCTTAAGTCCAGAATACCATTCTATTTCAAATATGTTTAATCATTATGGTTAGCAGTAGATGGGAGGAAGGATATGAGTAGTGTAATAGGTGGCAGATAAACAACGGATATGAAAGCTTATTGTTCATCATCTTAGTTCAACCTTTGTTAAATTTATAGTGTCTTCTTACTTAGTATAACATTGATGTAGAGAGAAAAAATACTATCACATGATAATTGCAGTGTAGGCAAATACAAGTGGAAGGTAGAGGTCTATGTAAGAACCCTGCAAGCCGGATTTCGGTGTGTGGCAGGGGGAAACAGATGAAAGCGGGAATGACAGTTGGAAAAAAGGTAAAAGTCACCTAAAAAAAACATCCATAGGGGTCATACACAAATTACGTAGTGCAAAATTCTCCAATTTTCGACCCCCACCTCCCACGTAACGCCTGGCTTGACTCTCCCTCCATGTACCATGACCGTTATGCCTGGCTGGACCCCCCTCACGCAAATTGTGTAACGTTATTTGTTTATGGCCCCTTACGTGTTTGAGCTTTTTCGAATTCAAATCTGTAATCAGAAGCTACAAATTGGTTAACAAGAGCTATAACCATCCATGTTAGAAAAAAGTTAAAATTTGTTGGCCTGTATAATTGGTTTCTAATTTTTTTATTTTTAGCACATTCAGCACATAACTTCAGCTTCATAACTCTGTTCTTTTGGTTTCGGGGATTTTTGGTGGGAACTGATTTCAGTCAGAACTATTTTTTTATTTGAAGGATGGCCAGACGTAAACTAGTTGTGAAGACAAGCAAGGCAGGGAAGGAATCAACCTTGCTAAAAATGCAGACTTGGTGAAAGTTATTTCGTTTGTTATAAAAGACAATGTAACTAAGGTAATCTCTTTCTAAGGACAAGTAGGCATGTGCCCATGAAGAGACCTTCTTAGAAATTGGCAGCATGAAAGACAGAGAAAGGCGGGATAGAAGCAATTGAACATTTTTACTTCCTGCAATACGATTGCAGTTTTGCCTGACCACTCATTTTCGGTGGTTGCTCTTTTTGAGCATTTTATGATGGACCCTAACTTTCCATACTCAATATTTGCAGTCACACTTTTTCTGTCACTGCATTTAAATTTTGTTTGGGTTCTCAGTCTAAACTAAATGACCATACAATATATCAGGATGTAAATCCAAGTTATATAAGAACGTGATTTCATTCAGCACTTATTTCTTAGAAATTTTAAAAAGTAATTGCAACTATCATTCTTTTATGTATAAATATTGTCTATGGTATTTGGTGTTTCCCATAGATCAAAGGCAGAAAACTCAATGGAGAAAAGTTTGAACGGAGAAACACTATATGCTTACTAATCATTCTGGTTAAATAACACAACAGTTTCTCATTCAGCATTATAAGAATAGGGTTCTTTTTGATTCTTTGACATCTTTCTAATTCACATCTGTGGTTGAATAGTGAACGATTGGGTACAAATTATGTTTCCTGTTATCAGCAAAATGATTACATTTAACAATTCAAAGGTGAAAGATGTAGAACCTATAGTTCCCAATTTCTAGGGGAACATATACCGTAAATGTCCGAATATAGCCCCCGTGCGAATATAAGCCCCCCCCCCCCCAACTTTTGAGTTTCAATTTTGGAAAAAATTTAACATCTACTGTTGATATATAAAATTTGATTTATATTAGATTAAGATTTAATATATTATATTTTTTATATTACTAATATTTAATTTATTTTTATTCGTTTTTTGCTTTCCAATATTTTTCAAAATCTAAATTCGTGTAATTACATATTTTTTTCTTTAATTAACTTATTCAATGTCATTATTACGGCAATACGAATTTTCTCGATTCAGTTGTTTTCCATTTCGATCATTTTATCGTCATTTTTCTGTTCTCTTCACTCACCTTTAATTCACGTCGTCAGAGAAAACGCAAACATATTCGCTCTTCATTTGTTTCGATCGAGTTTAAAATATCGTTGCTCTTTTGTTCTTCATAAGGATGTCGAACGTGTCGAACCTCCTCTTCCTTCACCCGCTTACTAGGCATTTAAATTTTCACTATCGTCGTTCTTTTGTTTTCCGAAATACCTCACTTCATTGACGTAACTCATTGTTCAACTGTTTCTCATTCGCTTAACCTATCGCTTTTGCCATTCCTATAATTGTCGATACCTCTGTCGTCATGGTAACCACCTTCCCCTTCCCTTCCCCCCTCCGCTCATCGAAATGTCAGTCAACACCCAAGAAGAACGTATCGCCTTAACAACCGTAACTAAGTCCACCCTCAACGAGCTCCTCGCTGGAATAGCCTCTTCCACTGTGGCCACTCGGTTTGTTTCAATGAGCCACTATTCAGAGAGATTCAATTTCCCCATAACGAAGCAACTTACACGCGTAATTCTATTCCAGGGGCCCTCAGAAGAGGCTATCGGAAGCTCCCTCGTGAGGATTTGAGAGACAGCGAAAAAGTGTTCATAACTCAGCCACAAAATGCACGCGTTTAGTGCATTTTCGTCTTTGCACGATTTATTTATTTTGCAGTTTAAAATTAGAAATTATGGCCGCACGAAGTCGAGACAAGCACCGATGAAAAGATAATTGAATGGAGTGTATTATTTAAGTGATCAAATGTTGTTCTAACTTACCAATTGCGAGGATTTTTAAACGAACCTTTTTATTGGATTTTGAGTTTGGGCGACGGCTGGCAGGTGCTTGCTGCGATTCACCGCAAGCACTTGCCTCAAATTCAATCGGCGTTATCCCTCTTTTTCACTGGCGGGGAAATGTGGTGATCTTATGTCTTCAAGATTAGTCCGTTAATTTAAATAGACCTCAGTACTTTTAGTTCATTTGCTTATTGATGAGCTAGAATAAATCAGAGCATTTTCCATCTTCGTAATAATAGTTATCAAAGGTTTTTGGATTGATCTTTAGATGATTAGACTTCGTATAATGTGCGAGCTCTGCTGGCTCTTGTGAAGGCAAACTAATTTTTGTGTCGAAGTGATCACTGGATAAAGTAAGTTTAATTTGAGGAAAGAGTTTGAAAGAAAAACCCCTGCAATCATAAAAATTCAGATTAATAGCCAAATATTGTGGTAATAAAATACGAGAAAGGAACATTTTTCACAAGAATTATTTTTTGAGCAAAATTGAGACAAAGTAATTTTTTCCTTAAAACGGGAATCTGGTGACAATAATTCAAGTTTCTTTATCGATAAAGAAAAACGATAATTAAACATTTAATGTTAAATATTAATGTTAATGTTTAATTTAATAACAAGAAAGGTATTTAAGGAAATCCATGTGCTTTTTATTAATTACGTCTATTGTTGACACACCAGTACTTCATTTAGTCGACGAGTGGAAAATAAATAATGGATACCTGTTGTTAGCAGTAATATGAATTGCACTTCGCTGAGTGTCCCAAATTAAATTTTAAAGTTCATTAATCACGTTAATTACTTCTGAGTGTAATATTAAGGGAAAATAACGTAGCATTTATTTATCTGTGTACGATTAAATGGTGTGTTTTTCTAGATAAAAAGCGACATCAATAAAAACATACGAAAACTCAAATTTTAAACAACAGTGTATAATAAACATGGGTTCGTATACCTTTATTTGATTAAAACCTGAACCAATTCTTATCCAGACTTTTTCATGTAACTTTATCATCGGAAGGGAGGCATCATGTCATTGATTTCATTATTCCACATATAATAATTAATTATCTCGCTGAAGGACATAGTTGATGGCACAACAACATGCTAAATGTCTCTAATGCTTTTAATTTATATTTGAATACGTCTAAATGTGTCTAATACTTTTAATTTATATTAAATACGTCTAAATGTGTCTAATACTAAATACTTAATATGTGTCTAATACTTAACCCGGTAACGCCTGGAAAAAAAAATTTCTTCGAATTTAATTATAATCAAGTGCGTAAATCGAGTACAGATACGTATTACTATCTAAGTCAATTTGTCCAGTCCTTTTTCTTTTAACATCATTAGTTACGGAGACATAGCCTGGTACCATATGGTACCGCTAGGCGCTTGGGGGTATAAAATTTATGGTTTAAGGAATTTTCGGAAATTTACAGCTAGCTGAACAAACTATTTATTATTTTGTATTTTTCCTTTTATTTTTACATTTATAACATGAAATATCATAAAAATTATAACAATATGTTTAAACAAATTATTGCCCTAAGATTTTAAAAATATTTAAATTTTACAGAAATCCTTAAAGTCAAAAATAGTGAAAGTAAATAAACAGTTTGCCATTGTGGCTTTATTGTATTACTGCAGAATGTGGAATTTTGTGAAACAGTCAATGCATAGCCCTACATTACATTTTCCGTACTCCGTTCGTGTTCTGCTCGTACAATTTTCATGGGCACACCTTCGCCTCTGGGTGTCGGATTGCACGAGGTGGTTGTACCCATCGTACCTTATTTCATCAGAAACACTGGGAAGAAAACCCGCTGTTAGTAATCATATGCAGTCTGTTGTATGTCAAAATATTATCTCATGATGAGTTTACATACATCATTCCAGTTTCACTGCTTGCGGACGCAGGTAATCGTCCTACAGATTTCGGCGTATTCTAGAATCTCTCCAGGTAAGTCTGCACTACTGCCTGTCGGAAATCCAACTGGGTTGTACTTTTCTCTGTTTTCCTCGTCGACAACCATGTATTGTGCATCATGGCATCAAGCATCCACGTAAAAATGGGTCACCACCATTTATTTCCTCTGACACCCACACGATAAAGAGAGATATTCCAGTCCATTCGATCTGTGCCCTCCATAAATTTATTGTATTTGCCTAAAACATCGCGGGCCGTGGCACAAGGAGTCTTTCTTTCTCACTTTTGGAGAATCTCCCAACCCCAGATATCGGATTAATTCCGTGACATGACGGCAATACCGAAACTACAGCATTGTCCACCCACTTCACCACGAGAATGTTGTCTTTCACGGATCTTTTGGCCTCAAAAGATCCTTTGCTAATTCCTTAGAGAGCTTCAGAGAACATTCTTTAGGTATTTAGATTTAGGTATATACCCCGCGAGCCGCCAGAGGCGTATGGCAGGGGGGAAGAATTCTATTTTCCCTCACTGTTCCTGTTGCACCATAATTCCTTCCGGGAAGATATTTCACTAAGTCGTAGCTCGTGAAATAATGATCAAAATAGCATCGGAAAGGCAGCTCTTTCTGTTTCAGTTCATCTATCATTCCAACTAAAGGTGCTGCGATCTTTCCAAATTCTTTCTCGTAGCTTTCCACTTTCCTGGGACTATTCCCCTAATAAATGTCAAAATTTACAAGGTATCTGGGGTATTGAGGCACCAAATCTTATGGTCTTCCCTCGAATGAATTGTTTGCATCCATGCCTCCCAAAATATGAAACCATGGACTCATCGAAACTTAGGCAATACTCTTCTTTGAAATATTCATTAATTTTTTCCTTTAACATATTCATAAGAGGGCGCAATTTCCACCTGCTATCGGAGGTATCAACAGCAGTAATAATAATAATAATAAATCGTCTTTATTTGGGCGAGATTGAGACTTAAAAGTCTCTTCTTCCATCCAACCCATCGTCATTAATTAGTAAATAAGAAGTAGAAACAATTAGGAGAATTGTGGATGTAAAAAACCTAAGAGATTCTTAGAGGGAAAAATCCACTGCAGGAAAACACCCACAAGGAAGGGGGGTGTGAAAAACCTGCGCAAACCTACCGAAAGTAATAGATAAAAGATAAGAGAAGAGAAAAACATTCAAAAATAAATACATACACTACCAATAAGTACTTAAATGCGATACATAAATAAGAATCAGTTTACATTTAAAAAGAGATAGCAATATACAAAGTAACATAAAAAACAAAATAGAAAAACAAGCAAAACGTACATTATGAAGAAAAATAAAAGAATATTATAAAAAAAACAGTATCAAAATAATGCATACAGTATGTACTAGTCAAAGTTGTATATAACATAGACATTTAGGTAACTGTAAGTGAGAAAAAAAAGAGAGAAAAAAAGAAACACATGAGAATTATTAGATATAAATACAGAATAATTACGTACAAAGACAGAGAAAGCATCTTATGCGTTGAAAGTAAGAGCAGGAGCAACATCAGTTAAGTATGTATATGATAGAGGATATTTCTTTTCATTGCTGATTGCATTGCTGCATTTCGTGTCAGGGCATTTATAGGAAAGATTTAAGCAAGGATAGAGGGGTAAAATAAGGCGATTCAGTGAATGCATATTGAAAGAAAGGATCTAGCTGAAGGTAATTAAGGCAATTTCTCTCGAAAGAATGAGAGGACACAGAGAGCTTGATATTAGCCGGAAGAGAATTCCATAGCTTGCTTGCAGTTACTATATAAGAGTTGTGGAATGTTTCAGTTCGGTGGTGAGGGATAAGTAGTTTTTTGCATCCTCTTGTGTTACGGTTATGAACTGAATCCAAAATTACAAATTCGTTTGCGATGTATTCGGGAGTATGTGTTTGTAGGATGTTGTAGAATGAACAAAGAATGTGTAGCTTTCTGCGAGAATCTAACTTCAACCAGCCTAATTTATCGTATGATTCAGATATATGGTCGTATTTTCTTAAATTAAAAATAAATCTCACAGCTGAATTCTGAGCTCGCTGTAGTTTAATAGTTAGTTCACCGGACAAGTCTTGGTAGATAATGTCTCCGTAATCAAAGTGAGGCATAATTAGAGACTTCACAAGCTGTGCTTTCAGAGAAGAAGGGAGAAAATATCCTAAGTGCCTGAGATTTTGTAGGGACATGTATACTTTCTTACAAATATTTGTTACTTGCTGCGACCATTGCAGATTTTCATTTATGAAAAGGCCAAGATTATTTACTGAATTACTCAACGGGATTTGAAATCCGTTTAAGGTGGGCTTGGGAATCATATCGATATTTAAATTCTTTAAAAGTTTAGGATTGCCAATGATAATGGCTTGCGATTTAGTTGGGTTAACGGCAATGAAATTATTTCTGCTCCATTCGTTTATTAAAGCTAGATCTTGGTTTAACAAATTCATTGACACACTTTCACTTACACAATGATAGATCCTCACTAAAAATTCACTTTTACTATCACCACGCTAATGGACACCAAGAAAGGGGATAGGGAGGGAAATAACTAAACCTGCACTGAGAATAGGGAACACTGAGGGAAAAATAAAGCACTTATTTAAAGACTGCACTATAAGATAACTAATGAATGCGGCCCAGTAAGATGTGGGGAAAACTAACAAGGGGCGTGAAAGAAGAAGATCTCTGAAGTTCAGCGGCAAAAAGTAACTCTCCTCAGCGAAGTCTTATATCCGGGTGAAAATCGAAGTGGGATACAGATGTGTTGGGATAAATTCCTCTGTCTAGTAATATATGAGAATTATTTCTCTCGTCAACTTACAACTTACTTGACAATTATCAAGCAACAATAAAGCACGTTGTGATAAATTGACGGATTTCATATGTTGTCGAACTGCTGGAACGAATTCTGTTTTAAACCAATCCAAAAACAATTCTCGTGTGACCCAAGTGTTTTTTTGCCCTCGATCTCTATAGCCCAAGCATGGTCATCCTCATTTGACGTCTATCAAAGGGATGGATTGTTTTTTACGCCTCTTCTCTCATAGCTTTTTAATGAAAGTAATGTTTTGAGAAGTGATACCCTGCTGCAACTGAAAATTTATTGTCTTTCGAAATTGTTTAGTCTCGCACATATTAAGCATTCCTCTAATGGAAAAATGCTGTCTCAGAAAATTATCACAGCTTAGAATTATTATCACAATAAACGAAATACTTCGCTCTCCATCACATCATTGCAGCCAATGGAGAAATTTTTCAAATAGTCTGTCCACCTCTCGTTTCTTGTTACTATGTAATATGCGTGTTTATATGTTCACAAGAAGAAGTTGCGGGTTAGCATAACTCCCAATGGACCGTCCGGATTACCGAGGGTTCCGGATTAGCGAGTGTCCGGATTACCGGGGTTCTACTGTATTGGCCGTGGTCTCTCTTTGGATGGAGATCTGCGGGGTCCAACGCGATGTGCCCGATCTAAAAATTGTCGGTCGACGGCGATCTTCAGCTTGTCGCCGAAGAGGGAGACTGCTGGCAGTCATCCTGAGTGGCTTCAGGAATGCCATGGATGAGCAGGCAATTCCTCCTTGAATATTGCTCCAAGGCGTCCACTTTTTCCTCTGTTCTTTCGAGCCGATTCCTGAGACTTTGCACGTCGCTCAGGATTTTCCTTTCGAATCTTTCCTCGATGGACGTGATGGAGGAGGACCCAGGCGATTGGCTTTTTGCCGCATCCAACTCGCTTCTAAACAAGGCGAGACTCTGTTCCACCTTCTCCAGAGTAAAGTTGAAATTGGCGTTTTTTTGGACTCCGTGGGCTGTGAATCCTTATTGCGGGGGGGGACATCGCGGTCAAAACATTGCTACCGTAGGGGATGAAAATTAAAGTATTTTGGAGCGACCGGTTGGCACGTCAGCCTCCTACGAGCATCAGGAGAAGACTAATCAGTTCTGTCACAGCAAGGAATGAATCGGTTAACTTGCAAAAATCTATCTCGCCTCATTGACTTATAAACAAGTTAATTCCTTTTGCCGTAAGCTGATAGTGCCTTTTACTAGGAACCGCAATAAACAATTTCATTTCCTCAACTGTTACATTCGGATTTCCACAATTGCAGAACAGGGTATACTTATTCAATTCCATCACCAGATGTGAAACGACTTCTTCGTCAAAAAAACGCTCAAAAGCCTGGGTGAATTGTTTGCATCCATGCCTCCCAAAATATGAAACCATGGACTCATCGAAACTTAAGCACTACTCTTCTTTGAAATATTCACTAAATTTTTTCTTTAACATATTCATAAGAGGGCGCATTTCCCCCTTCTATCGGAGGTATCAACAGCAGTATTGTCACAGCAATGAATAAATCGGTTAATTTGCAAAAATCTATCTCGCCTCATTGACTTATAAACAAGTTAATTCCTTATGCCGTAAGCTGCATCCCAATAGTGCCTTTTACTAGGAACCGTATTGTACCCACTGAGGAAGAGAATTGCTACAAACAATTTCATTTCCTCAGCTGTTGCATTCGGATTTCCACAATTGCAGAACAGGGCATACTTATTCGATTCCATCACCAGATGTGAAACGACTTCTTCGTCAAAAAAACGCTCAAAAGCCTGGGTGGGGGACACTTCACGAAAGGAGGAGTAATCAGGATTAGGAAAAATCGCGTCATGGACGGTGATGTCTTCATCAAGGATCACCTGTTCACCTGAGGTCTCTTACGTAGTTTAGCTATCCAAACGTTCCTTGGGTAACTCAGGATAAGGAGTAAAAGGCGCAAATATTGCTCGGTTGTTCGCGATGGAGAAACGGAAGGCCAAAACAATACAAAATCTTTCCGAGTTGTCTCAGGTCGCGTGTTCCTCGCTTTTTGCCAGCCATCTTCGGAGTTTACGGTGGTATTCCCTCCGCCACTCCTCAACTATTAGCTTATTTCGCTCCTTTAGAGAAATGGTTCATTTTTACAACCAGACCCAACATCTGTCTCTTCCTAATCCGGTCAAGGGCCTGAACATTGTAAATCCATACTTCCGAAATCAGCCTAAATCATCGAAAACGACTGAACTAGATATATTTTTGGGGTGCACATAAATGAAATGCAACTATATTCAAATATTTAATTGCAATAATATCGCAAGTGCAAAAGAAATCCGATAGAAATGTCGTAGCAGAAGAAATTTCCGCTTCCGGCATAAAAGTATAATGGGAACCGCCTAGCGGTACCATATGGTACCAGCAAAATGTAACTCATTTTAACTTCCTTATAAATAAACTAGCAACCTAAAATTCTAATTAAATCTATAGCTAGATGTATTGACATTTGATACCACTTGAAAAAATCTCGTAGATAGCCACGAAACTGGAAATATATAAAAAAATCGGAAGGTCTGCACGAAAAAAGCGTGTTTTTTGGGATTCATGAAAATTAACCTTTTTCAAACATCGGTATTGGCGTAAAATAAGGACAAACAAAAGCAATTTTTTGTAATAGTGAGCCTCAAAGTATGCAAATAGATGTAAAACTGAAAAAAATCCAGCAAAATATTCGGAGGTATCAGAAAATTCAATCTGCTTAATACCCTACCGGGTGGTACCAAACGGTACCGCAGGGCGTTACCGGGTTAATTCACCTCATCTTCAAAGACGAGCTGCATTGGAGAAAGAAGCGTGTCTCATTTATGAATCGTGACGTCCCTTCTACAGATCTCGTTGAATATCCTATCCGTCTGTATTTTGTAATAAATATATTCAAATAGTTACTTCTGTCAGCATATTTAAAGATGTCCCTCAATCCTATACGTCTCACAATGCACAATGTGTGCCTACGTTCGAAGAGGACAACTGTAAATCAGATTGAAGTAACGAGAATAACGACTTAGCACGCCCAGACTTCTTGAGACTGGTTTCCAATTGGCGCGTAAATATAAATCGTCTTTTGTCATAAATTGATGTGTAGCTTAACAGAAGTTGCGAAAAAATCGATTAAGATGTCGATTATGAATCTGCCTAAAAAGAACAATGAATCAATTATTCAAAACTACATTCAATGTTTTTTCGATGATACAGACATTTTTAATTCAGGGATTAACTGAAATTGATAGTTAAAAACCGATCTTTTATATCCAAAATGTGTACAACTAGGAATCGTTCGAATATGATTTCATATGAAATGCACGTAAAGTTCTTTTTTCACCGTACATTGGCATTTCACTGCCGTTTCATTGGAGAATTAAACTGGAAAAATGGTCCCTACGGATATTTAAAGCGAAGGCCGAGATAAGTACTAAAAGAAAGGGAATTTAATGGAGATTCTTATCCTGGTCATAGATTATGCTTTTTAATACAGATTATGATAAATCACCGAACACAGTCATTTCGTGATTCACAGGTACTCGCATTCAAGAAAAACCATAAAAAAGCAGAACTAGAAACACATTTATCTGGTAGCATAACTGGTCGCTTAAGAGTGCCACAGCCATGTTAAATGGTAATACGTTTTCTTTTTTCGATAATTAAACACATTTATGGCTCCAGTTTAAGGTTTAAAGAGTCTTTGACTTGTTTGTTAGAACTGGGAATCATCGACTTACTATGTTTCGAATCAAATTTTAGGTATGATTCCGTAAAGATAACCCAACAAAATTTACGTGGTAAATAGCTGAAGCATTGAAAACGTTTTTAAGATACGTGGCAAAAAATTTTTTATGATGAATTTTTTTTTAGTTACAACAACTATTAAGAATTTTTGGAGAAAAAATTAAACAATGCATCTCAAATACTTACGTCACCATGACCACAAATGAATGGAAAGTCATGGTTTTCCCAGAAAACACGAAATAAAATCGTAACTCGAAAACAAAAGAAGATCGGATACCAAGATGAATTGCAAAGCTGTAGCCCAGGTGATGCTCTACCTCTGTGTTTCGTTTGGTCCATGACTTTTGGGACACCCTGTATATCTATTATATATAGACGCTTCTCCGGATATATCTATTATATATAGACATCTCTCCGGATCTATCTATTATATATAGACGTTTCTCCGGATATACCTATATATACATACGAGTAAAATGTAGCTTGCATACTGCAAGCAGATCGACAACACTAATTTTATATCGGCATCATATCGGGAAGGTCCTCAAAAGATAAAAGGAATGAAAATATTTTTAAACTTCGCTGCAATTCAATTGTCTGTCATCAAACTCGGGTCTTCCTGTGAACTTACTATGCAGCACAACAGAAGATCACCATCTCTAACTTTGTATGAAAATTCAAGCAGAAATATTGGCTGCAACCGCCTCAAAGGACGTCCTACTTTTCCCTTATATTCCTTATGTGAGAAATTCTAATGTGCTCTGGCATCGAACCCAGGAATAGCATGGTCTTATCTAATTTTTTTTCTTAAACAAAGTCTTGATCTACAACTTCTACCTAACGGGGGAGTAAACAAATGTGCGGTTATGTTAGAGGTGAAGTTAAGGAAGAAATTAAGTAGGAGAGGTCTGCCGCAGCCAGGACACGAACCCGGATCTTCCACTTGCCGGGCTGATGCTTTATCCAATTAAGCTACCGATACAGCACATTCTCCCCTTCATATTTGATGCTATGTAAGACAAATTGTATTAAATACTCTTCACTTCAATTCCTGAGGAAACAAAATTATATAAATATTGACACTTGTCACGTGTCACGTGTCATTGAATCGTGTCATTATATAAATATTGACACGATATGGCAACACTGCAGGGAAGCAGAAGACATAGCAGATTACCGTAAACATAGCATTCAATAGGAAAAGTAATCATATTATTCATAGCAGTTGCGGAAAGTTAAGAGAAAACCTCCTGAAATTAAAAATATTATTTTTAACTTATTTAAAGAAGGGTAAAACCTCATTTCCATGAGAAAACACACCACACCAAAGCAAGGATACAAACAGCGGCATACCTGTCGAGCTCGATGTAAAATACAATGAATTAACTATTGCTGAAGTGCGGAAATCGGGTTTATCCATTTACTTTTTAACATTAAAGTAGTACTCTTCGGTTTGAAATAACAACAGCTCATTTTCACGAAGTATTAACACATACATAGTGTACCATCAGGACAACATCACGACGTACCTCGGTAGGGCAGTATGAAAATGGATGTGCGAAACTCGAAGTGTATTACAAACCATGGTTTATATCGTCATTGTAATTCCTAAAACCCTAGTTTTCCACGAGAAAACACGACAGCAATTACAATTATAGCATTGAGTCATACTTTTGTGGAAGGAATTGGGTGCATAACATAGCGACGTACCTCCGATGTAAATTTGGATAAATTTAATTCCTAAAACCCTAGTTTTCAAGAAACCTCTCAAACCTGATGACCCCCACCCACCTCTCTATGGCACATTTTCCTTAAACCACGCTGAAATACCTCCCCCAGAATTGTAAACCTTCCTATAGCTTTTCACAAGCAATTTTACCTGAAATAAAAAACCATTTCTCTACCGTTTTGATTGGTCGAGTATTTTGCATGTCTTTGTTAGCCATTGATATATTTTATGAAATTATACTGGAAGCATTTGAAACCTATCTCCCTAAATATACAGCCAATTCGAATTTATGTTTTCCACAAATGGGTTGTTCGTGCTGAATTACTAGAATTAATTTCTCTTAAGAAAAAGGTTTGGATTATGTTCCACCTATAACCTTAAATCATTGTGACTCTTCCCTCTCAGTGCCATTAACATTTTCGTTTAACGTATCGGTTATGACTGGGTAATTCCCCTGAAATTGAAAATACTGCTATGTCAAACCGATATAAGTAACTATTTTGTCCTCTAGTCACCATCTCAGAAATCCTGAAACTCTTACAAAAACTTGTTAATAATATTGTTTATCTCCAACTTGGAAATATTATTTTACCACAGCAGCATGGATTCATGAAAGGGCAACCAACTCTTACCAATTTAATTACAGTAAAACTTCTCGGGAGCGACCACCCTCCGTTCTGAGGAAAATCGGTCGTTGAGGGGGGTTGGTCTCTTTGAGAAGTATTAACATTGAGCTGCTTAAAACGTTTTTATCGATTTAGAAACAATTATTCAGTAGTAAAAATTAAGAAAAATATACAGTCTAATTTTATTATTTTTATTTTAATTATAGACAAAAAACGAAGTCGTACTATTTTTTTTACAATACGTATTTATTTTCTTTTGAAATAAGAGGACATTTCTATTTGTTTCATTTTTTTTTTGATTTTTCAGAAAGTACCTCTTTTTCCAACTTATTTTTCAGTTCTGAAAATAGACCACTTAATGAATTGTCTTTCGTTTGCAAATTTAAAATCATATAGTCTATTTGTTTTGACGCTTGCTGCGCTGTCATCGTAGGTTCGACCGCCTGTTGAATTATGTCAGCAGGGGAACTTTCATCTTCAGGTTCGGAATTTGTGCCTATAAAAGGCATAAAATATAAGTCTAAGTATTTTTTTAATATTTTAAGCATGACGATAAAAAAAATAATATGCACACTTACCTTGGGCAATAGCATCCTGTATTAAGCGGTCTTCCCAATTTTCGCTGAGATTATCAAAGCATTCTAAGTTGTCCTCGCACTCCAGAGACTCCGGATCATAATCAATCCCCGCCAGTTGCGAAAGCTCCTCTATTTCACCAATAGCATCAGAGTCATCGAAAGAAAAAATGAATTTTTCCAATTCGGAATTAATGAGTCCACAACTGGCGAAACACTTAGTGATTAAGTCCGCATCTAAGTCCTTCCAGGCGCGTTTGGTCCATCCCACGGCGTCGGCAACTGTTATCTTTTTGGCCAGGTCGGTCGCATTTTCACATTTTTCCATTCTTGCAATAATGGATCTCAAAACGTATCTCCTGTATTCTAACTTGAACCGTTTGATAACGCCATGGTCTAGGGGTTGAAGCTTGGAGGTCGCATTTGGCGGCAAAAACAACAGTTTCACATTCTTTAACACAGCTTGATGTTTGTGACAAGTCGCATTATCTAAAATAAGGAGCACGTTTCTACCTTCTTTCTCCATTTCCTTATCGAACTCTAATAACCACTCCTCAAATATTGAAGATGTCATCCAAGCTTTGCGGTTTGATTTCCAATGAATTCCGAGCTGAGTGATATCTTTACGCTTAAAACATCGTGGATTCTTTGATTTCCAAATCATCAAAGGTTTCATTTTCTCTCCTGCTGCGCTAACACAAAATGCTATAGTCAATCTTTCTTTAGCTTGTTTCCCCCCTTTGGAGTCTGCCGACTTGAGCATCATGCTCTTATTTGGGAGAGCACGGAAAAAGAGACCAGTTTCATCAATATTAAAAATGTCACGGTCATCGTATCCTGCTAAGAGAAATGGAAGTCTTGTTTGCCAATCATCACAGACATTTTCATCTACATCGGCAGCTTCTCCACACAATGCGCGGAACACAATGTTGTTTCTTGTTCTAAACTTGTCGAGCCATCCGTTGCTTGCGCTGAAGTCTTTTATTCCAAGGGCCTCTGCGATCTCTAGGGCTTTTTCTTTCATCAGAGCTCCGCTTATTGGGATATTCTTGGACCGTGCTGTTTTAAACCATTCCAATAATGCTTCATTTACGTCTGGACAATTTTCTTTCCTCATTCTCTTCACTCCTCTGAACTTAAAATCTTCCCATTCTTTGCGGAGATCAACTTTTTCTTTAATGATTTTGTTTATTTGAGTTTTTCCACAGTTAAACAAATCCTCCAACTTTCTCTCCGAATTTCCTTTTTCATGCAACTCGATAACTTCAACTCGCTGCTCCAAACATAAAATCACTCGTTTCTTAGACTTGTTGAGAGCTCTTTAGCGTAAATTGCATGGTATTACCCCTTATTATTACCCCTTATTTTAGACTCAACAACCCCCCCCATCCACAAACATATGATGTCCAATAATAGAGATTGTCCATCCACTTGAGGGGCTTGACTCTTTTCCATTGGCGAGAGGGTCGTAAAAATTCTCAGAAGACAGAAAGCCTTCAAACATATGCACGGCGTACTCAGACGATTATCAGAGTACGCCACCTCAGGTAGTTTTAGAGTCCAATTCTTCCAGTTTGAATGAGAGCGATATAATGTAGAAAGAATTGCGAGGGAAAAATTTAAATCTAAAGGGGAAAAAAATATTCAGAAAGTATATTCAGTGGTAGGAATTATAGATAACACCCACGTAAATAGGCAAATAGTAACGCATGATCTTAGTCCCCGAAATAGAAACAGTAGCATTGACAATAAAGAGAAATTCAATTCAAAAAACGTTACGGTTACTCCAAACAGAAATCCAAATTTAAAGCGCGAACTGAGAGATCTAAAAATAATAGTCGTGAATTGCAAAAGCATACGTAATAAGCAGGCGGAATTTCTTAACCTTACAAGGAGCACTTGCGCGGATATCATACTAGGATCTGAGATTTGGTTAAGCGAAGACATTAATTCAAGCGAGATATTTCCTCCAGATTATGTGATATATCGCAAAGATAGGCAGGGTAGAGTAGGCGGTGGAGTTTTTATCGCTGTAAAGAACCATTTGATTAGTCAGCGAGATGAGTTTGTAGAAAATAGCAGGAGCGAAATGATTTGGTGCTCGATTCAAAGACCAAACGGTAGTTAGATTTATGTTTGTTCATTGTATCGTCCTCCAGATGGCGAAATTGATTGTATTGACGATTTATCCGAGACGTTACAGATAATCGGTGAAAAAATAAAAGACCCCATCATAGTTGTAGGAGGAGATTTTAACCTACCGCATATTAATTGGCGGAATTTAACATGCTCCAACTCTGGTAGAGAGAGAAAATTTTCTCAAAAATTAATCGATAATTTCTCGTTGCATGCGATAGAACAGGTAAACATGACGAAGACTCGAACGACTCGTGCAGGTGAAGGTAACATCCTAGATTTACTAGCCACCACCCACCCACAATTAATAACTAATCTCGATATGGTTGACGGTATTCCAGACCATGATGTCATAATGGCGGGGATGAAAGCAGTAGTGGTTAAATCTCTTAAGGCACCGAGGCATGGGCGTCGCCAGGGGGGGGGGGCAGGGGGGGGCAGCTGCCCCTCCCTGGAGACCCATTCGTATTTTGGTTCAGGATGTGTTGTAGAAACAATTTTTAGGCACGAGCGTATTTGAAAAGAATTTAGACCCAAAACAAAGTCAAGTGTTGGCACGTGTAAACACCAGTGATGCGAAAAATACTTCCTCGTAGGAAATTCATTTATATCTCCAGCGCAGCACAAATATTTCAAGAATACTTTGCAGCAGAGTCAACAGCCATCCCCTTCCTTCCTAAAAGAAGAAAATTTCGGTTTCAGGGTGAACAATGTAGTTAGAACTGCCTCTCGATGCGATCAGAGCGCGTAGTTATGCGATTATGTCCTCTCTCTCAAACTTCCTTGAGTATCGTCCGACAATCGCCCGCATAAGACATAGGATTCTGTTTTTTTTTCGTTTTCCCTTCAAAATGGACATAAGAAAGTTTTGCGGTGAGTATTTTGCATATAGGCCCAAGCAGTGGCGCAGCGAGAGGGGGAAGTTCAGGGGTTCAAACCCCCCCCCCCCCCAAGAGTCAAGTCCTATGACTAGCTCTATGCTTTTTTCTGCTGAAGAGTACAAAACCCCAATCATTTGCTTGATAAATTCAGCGAAAGCTTTGCATGACAGTAAAAATGTCCCCGATTACAGCTAAGTTGATGTTTTCGGTAGCAGAGCAGGCCTAGAGCCGACATCGATATCAATGGGACGCTACGAGTGTTTCGCACACAATGTTCAACGCATGCACTTCTTAACCATATCCTTTTGTTAGATGACTCACACCATAAGATAAGATTCCCATGAGAAGATCGAAAGTGCTGATTCGTTTACTCCTCGCAAAAACACAAGGGAACATTCGAGAAGTAATTCGAAAATTACACCCTGAAAACAGAGATTAAGATTACGTTTGAGAGACAAACAAGTTGATAAAACGCTCAGTTAGATCTGTTGCATGTGACTTTTTTGAGAGTGTGAATACAAAGCTAGGCTCTTGAATAGTGCTTTTGAGAAATTCACAGGGAACAGTTCGAAGGAGAGTTTAGTTTGGATTTCATAAGATACAGATGGACATCCGAAAATTTTTTCACAGTCCGCTAATAACTCGAGGCCTCTATCGGGAAAAAGGTAAGTTAATGTCTATGTAGTTTTTTTTTAAATAACCATTATTAGTTGCATAAATTAGGATTGTATTATTTTAGGGCTGTTATCGGAGGGCACATCTCAAGATGAGTTTAGCGACAATTCCAAAGGAACTGGTTCCTTTGTTAAGCATTCTGGACGATTAAAAGTCTGTACAGTAGACTCTTCATTGCTCGGGATGATATAAAATATACTGATCCTATTTTATAATTACCCGTTAATTTGCTGTATAGTTACGAAAATAATTCAATAATCGGGTTTCCGAAGAAATTTGTAAAAGTATTGCAGCAATACTGCACAATATCAGTGAAAATTAATTTTGGATGATATTATTAATAATATACCATTTTGGAAGCAAATCAGTCAGCTGAAAGGTATTGTGCGCGTAAGTTACGCACATATTTATCGGAACTGTGACTTGATGACTTGAAATAAATTTTAGAAACGGTTAAAACTGTGACTTAAATTCTTCAGCTTCCTTTTCGATGCAGCCAATTTTTCCTCTTGTGATAGAATCCCACGAATCTCATATCTGGTTATGCAATGCCCATTCAAAATTTCAATTCGTGGAAACTTTTGTTTCCTTTGAACACTCAGTGCGTAAGACTGGGTTTTGTATCATCTCTCTGCTGGTTAAACCACCTATTACTTAGTCAAAATAATTGTAAGTTGACGTCTTCATTTTTTTCACCTTGGTACTCGATTTCTGCAAATTCAATTATATTATCAACTATAATCAAGAGTCTACAGAATATTTTAATGCGGCCGAATTTTTACTCTCCGGTATGTGACGCATTCAATTGAATACTTGGCTAATACATAAATAACGAAATCAGGCTTAATTGTAAGCCTACCAGAAAATTTCATCTGATATAAATGATTTTTTATTTCTTAGAAGATGAGGTAATTTTAAAAGCAACGGATCAAGTCATTCCTAAGAAAGCTGCTGATGATATAGTCTAATAACGAAAGATGTTCAAATAAGGATGGGTGCACCAATGTGGCGATTTATTGAGACGTTTTATATCGCTTGTCAAATAACCGTAACTATTTTTTCCTTTCCACGCTTGGCAATACTTAAGAATCGAAAAAAAATAATTTTTAATAGAAATTGGACGTAACCAAACTAGAAATCCAAACAAAACTTATGATAAGTTTCCAATAGTTTGCTTATCGGGGTCACTCTATGTAAAGCCTTAAAAAAAAGTTTTTTTTTTGAAATTTTTTTTATGAGGAAAAAAAGGGCATACCCAATTGATGTTAAAAGTATATTGAGCACTACTTTTGAACAAGAAAAAACAAAAGAAAACATTGAATTTTTTTTCAAAATGGCGGAGTTATCCACGATGTACTGAATCAAGTCGCCGCAGGAGTCAACTGATGGCGGGCATGATATTGTCCGCAATCCTCAACTGAAACACAAAGTGAATTTTTTTATTTAATCTATACACTTGTTTATTCTATATGAACCTAACTTACTGCATAAAGCTTGAAAATAATTGTTTTGTTTCACTGCTTAAACATAAAAATCAATTTTTCACAAAAAAATTGTCGATATTTTAGTCAATAAAAATTATGAAAATTGATAAAGTCACTTATAAGTGAGGTTCATATAGACCAGTTTTTAATGATCTACAAAATGATAGTAAAGTCTCTTTGGTATGTCTAACATTTTTTTTGTAATCGTGCCCGCCAATTGCAAAAACATAGTTTCCAGAAAAAACGCTTTAAAGTTTCGACATAATGGAATTTCAAAATTACGTTACTTACAGCAATAAAATTCTAATCAGCTACTCCGGGTCCATATAGTGAACCCTCAGCTTGCTCAAAAGCCTCGGCCTCGTGAAATCTCTCTGCCCTGCGAGCGGTGCAAGCCTCTTTTGTGCTGCTACTCCGTCGCTGTTCCGCGCGCGAGATGCGATTGTCGTCCGTGTTATCGGCGAAGATCTTGCATTGCTGCCCGATCGTCAACTGAAACAAGCCCATCATTGTCAAAACCGCCGAGTAGCCCTCATTGAAAACGCCTGCAGCTAAGTACGCAGCGATCGTAATAATTTTACTGCCCGAATTCAAATTTTTCGGTGTCATTTTCCAAACCGTAGCATTAAAGGACTCGTTCGAATTCTGCGTATGTCCGCCTAAACATCTGGAAAGGAGCTCGTCCTTAGTAAGTTGTTCATATATAGGACGAACATACTTCTCAACATCCGGTCCAATAACACGAGGAGGATGATGGAAAGTTTTCAGTGTTCCAGTGGCTTTCGCCTTGCTCCATTCGCACCAGCTTTCGGGACCCTTTGGACAATGCTTGTGATTCGATGATTTATCGGTCGAACAATAGTGGTTCAGAGTTGCCATTATAGCATTTTTCATTCCTTGAACAGAATCTACGTTTCTTCTTATCGCCAATCCGTAAAATATTGTCAATTTTTTAATTAGCGCGTCTGTCAGTCGCCCCTTTCCTCCAAGTTTCTCGTTTTTCTTGACATTTCGCAGGCGCGTGCCCATTCGCTTTTGCACATGTCCGATGCACTCGCTTTTTTTAACGGGAAATTCGTCGCCATATGGATTTGTCTTAACAATGCTACAGTACGTTTTCGAATCGCCGTCTCCAATGTAATTCAAATATTTCACTCCGAATTTTCCTTCAGATCTCGCGAACATTTCGTTAATGGCATCAACCTCCATTTTGCCAGCTGAACCATCGTGATTTTTCGAGCATTCATCTCTATGTGTGTCATACCAAATTCCATGTTCTTCAGTCCCACATTTTGACTCCCAAGCTGAACATGCTTGGCAGAAGGAACTTTTTATCACAACGTCAATAACTTTGCCGCTGTAATATCCGATGAGCGTTGTAACGCCATATAATGACGACAAGCCACGCTTTTTCCATGAACCGTCACCAGACACTTTAAATTCGTCTTCAGGTCTCTCCTGTTCGCGGTTTTTCTGCTTTTCCTCTTCAACAGCTTTTCCGGTTACGTACTCAAACAAGGTTGACGCCGCAGTGTACAAATGCGCTACTATAGCTTCATACGCAGAACTCGATAGACCGGAACACAAGTCCATAAGGCCGCAAAAAATGTTTATACCTTCTCGTCCTATCCCAAGTAAACGCATGACGAACACTAATCTACGATTTATTTCGTATGCGTTGCTGATGAGCGGACCCGAATGAATTTCCCTCTGACCGCACACACATGTTGCAACAATTTTAAAGCCTAAGCCTCGATGTGCACTTTGTGTGAATTGGAGATTTCTTTTGCAAACTTTACACATCACAAACTCGGAAATCGCGCCAAACACAGAGAGGAATTTAATGATTCGATAACAGTGAGAGACACTAACTACAACATCGTTCACGCTCGAACTACTCAATTTTCTTGCGGTGCTGCTTTCTTTTCTTTCTTTCCCTCTTTTCAGTAGTATATTGATTACCGCAGAATTTGCGTTTTCGCGTCCGCGAAGAGCGCTCAGAAGCATTTTTCACTCTTTTCGGATACATGTTAACGCCGCAAGAATCAAAGCATCACTAAAATCTGAATTCCGGCTCCTGCCCTTTGGACGACCAATAACACGCATAAGATCCCCTTGTCTTTCAAAGGATAAGGGAAAAGATAACAAATAGGCTTACGAAAGATAATGAAATCTAGAAATCCTGAGTAACCAAACTCTACGGAAAACGAGATTCACCGGAGCAAAAAAAGGCCCGCGCGGGGTTAATCCATGCTCGACGCGCCCGTACGTTCTCAGCGATATCTTAAGAAATACTTCAAATTCAGAGCTGGGATTTTGCAGATGTGTTTTTGGATAGTTTTCCAACTGATTAAAAAGATATAAAAAAATCGATTTTTTTTTTCGGCTCACATGGAGTGACCCCCTTATGTAAACTACTATCTTGGAAAGTTTAATGAGTTGGCCATATAAGCGTTCAACTCCTCTAGTTTTCAATACATTTAGTTTTTGGAGGATTTGACATATTTGTTGTAAGAAGCGGGCATGAATAAACTAGCCCCTGTAAGTTAGGCATTTTTCATTTTATCTGGCAGCTTGCCTCCCCCCTAGCCCAGTGGCTGGCGACGCCCTTGCACCGAGGCAAGTATATGTAATTCGCAAAGCTAATTTTTCAGAGTTTAAGGTTTATATTAATGAGTGCAAGGATGATTTTTTCCGCTTCTTGGGTGCAAATGCAGTAAATGATAGTTGGATAGAGTTTCTCCGGATAATCAAAGAAGGTTTAATTAAATTCGTGCCTACTAAGAGCGTGCGTGAACGTAAAGAGCCACGGTGGACGAAACCTAAATTACGAGCACTGCATAGGAAGCAAAGAGTCATTCACTCGCGATGGAGGAAACTCAAAGCATGCGGAAATAACCATGAGCTCGAGGAACAAAAATATAGAGATGTGCGAAAGTTAGTTAAGGATGAAGCGCGAAAAGAATACCAGGAATATAGATCTCGAACCCTATTAGAATCATTAGGTAGCGATCAGAAAGAATTTTGGTCATACGTGCGTGAGAACCGTGGAGGTCAGTTTTCTGTGCCTAGCCTCATAAGCGCAGAGGGAATTACCGTAAATAAATCAGAAGAAAAAGCTAACTTACTTAAGAGGCACTACCAGAAATGCTTCACTGTAGACAATGGTCAAGTTAAGTAAGTTCCTCGCGCATTGATTCAGAGATGTGTCCCATCGAGATATCGGTTGATGGAATTAGAAAATTATTGCGAGAGATTGATAGAAAAAAGGCGCCAGGACCCGAAGGTATTCCCGCTGTAGTAATAAAAACTTTAGCCGATGAAATTGCTCCGTTGCTACAGATTTTCTATCAGAAATCATTGGATGATGGAACCGTCTCAATGTCGTGGAAAAAAGCTAATGTCACTCCGGTGCCTAAGAAAGGGCGTGCGTCAAAACCAGATGATGTTAGATCAGACGCAGTTTTCCTAGATTTCAGGAAAGCTTTCGACACAGTTTCTCACGAAAAGCTCATCCATAAGCTGAGTGCCTACGCGATCGACGAAAAAGTTATCAGATGGACCAAATCTTTTCTTGAAAACTGATCTCAGCGAGTTGCGTTAGACGGAATTTTATCGGACGAAATAAGCATCTTGTCAGGAGTTCCACAGGGAAGTGTTCTTGGTCCGATTTTATTTCTAATTTACATTAACGATCTTGTAGATGACGTAAAGAGTAATGTTAGATTATTTGCTGATGATACCCTGGTGTACAAAGAGATTTTGTCAGAAAACGATTGTAATGTACTTCAAAATGACCTGGACGTAATATCAGGATAGTGTAAAGATTGGCAGCTGGATTTAAATATAAATAAATGCGTTGCCATGAGTTTTACGCGTTCCAATAACATAATTCCCGCGCAGTACCAAATCTCTGGGCATCCATTAGAGTTAGTGCACGACAACAAATACCTTGGAGTCACGTTTAGCAGTAACTTATCTTTTAAAGAACATATTCGAGATGCGATAGGAAAAGCGAATAGAATGCAAAGATTAACTGGTAGAACGTTGAGAGGATGCTCATCGAAAGTCAAAGAAATAGCTTACTTTTCTCTTATTCGCCCGAGTCTTGAATACTACTGTGCGGTTTGGGACCCACACGAAGTAGGTTTAGTCTCAGATTTAGAGATGGTCCAGCGTAGAGCAGCCCGATTCGTTTGCGGGGATTTCAGGTTTGATAGCAGCGTTACGGCAATGATAGAGTCCCTCGGTTGGAATTCACTACAGATGAGAAGATCTGAATATCGTCGGAAACTTTTCGAAAAGTTCATTCGTTCAGAATTTATAGACGAAGTAAGTGAAATGTTAGTGCCAGTAAGGAGCGAACGCGATCTCCGAGAGGCATCGACGAAGCGTTATAGGGAAGTAATCGCAAGGACGGATAATTACCTTTGGTCGTTTTTTCCCCAGGCTATTAGAGATGCTAATAGGGATTAATGAATAATGGTGGTGTATTACACCCCCTGCCATACGCCTCTTGCGGCTCGCGGGGTATATAGGGTAGGTGAGGGTGAAATGGGTCAGCGGGTGAAGCGGGTCAGGCTAAGCTTTTTCCAAACAAAAACTACATTAGTTTCGTTTTTGCGTTTTCTCACTATGTGGCAGAACTTGTTCTTTACCTAGGCGTCCTCAATGACTGCGTTGTAGCCACGGCGTGCTCAGACTGCATGTGTAAAAAAATCACGAAGATTCAACCACAACTCCTAACTGGTAAGTTTTTTCAGTCATCTAACTTGAGGGCGCATTCTTGGGGTTAATATAGAACGATTAAATGATTCAAAAAACTTCATATTGTTGCATACAGTCGTACGTTCCATCTACTCTTCAATGCAAGCAGGCGGGGCTTGGCAGGCATTGCCACATTTTGTATTTTTAATTTTTTATGAAATGTGCATGAGTTGGTGAAGTGGGTCAGGTATGGGAGGGTGAAGAGGGTCAATTTCATAGATGGTAATTTTGGGCTAGAAACTAATTACATTATATTAATATAAACTGATTACTAAGTATTATATTATATGAATAATTAATAATCATTAAATTGTAGTAATATATACATGTAGTAATTTTTAATTGTATAAACCTTTTATAGCATCATGCCGCAACATTATAAAAGGGAGGTGAACGACGGAATGTTCATGTGGAGTATAGAGGAAATGAATAATGCAGTTTCAGCAGTAGAAGCAGGTGTTGGGATTTGAGAAGCATCGAGACGATTTTCTGTTCCATTTGGTACCTCTCAGCGCCGAATGAAATTTGTTAAGGAAGACAACACTCAACGATCCATTGGTGGGCAGACCGTATTTTCGGAGGTGCAGGAAAAGGAACTTCTTGAGAGACTTCTGTACCTGGAGTCGAAAGGATTTCCATTGACACCACAAGACGTCCGCAAGGCTGCCTTCAAGCTTGCCGAAGAAGAAAAGATTGCTCATAAATTCAATGTCGCGAAAAAGGAAGCCGGTAAGAATTGGCTATACAGCTTTATCAAGGGACATGGACAGAAACTGTCGCTGTGTAAGCCTGCCCATGGCACGAGCAAACGGATTGAGGCGGGAGAGATTAAACAAGTTTTATGATGTACTGCAAACTACCATTGAAGAATTAAAGTTGCAGAACCTACTTCAATCAATTTACAACATGGACGAGACTGCACTGCCTATCCACCACCATCAAAAATTTTGGCCTGTAAAGATAAAAGGGACATTCACGCAGTTACGTGCAAAGAACGAGGTGAGAATGTAACTGTGATAGCATGCTGCAGTGCATTCGGCTCATTTGTCCCTCCGGGTGTCATTTTCAAGGGGAAACGTAAGAAGGTCGAGTTTGAACGACACATGCCACCGTCCACTGCGGTGTGCATGTCAGAGAGTGGATGGATTAACGAAAACATCTACCTCGACTGCCTGAAACATTTTGTCAAGCACAAGGTATCAGGACATGTTCTGCTTATTCTCGATGGTCATGTGTCACACGTTAAGTTGCTCGATGTTCGACAGGGAAAATCAAATCACCATGCTGTGTCTGCCAAGCCACAAAACGCACGAACTTCAGCCATTGGATATGTCCTTTTTCAAGCCATTGAAATCCAGGTACAGAGCAGCTGCAAATCAGTGGGTTTTTTCAAATCCATCAAGAGCTATTCAAAAAGGCAATTTTGGAGAAATATTTTCTCAAGCTTGGATGCCCACAATGGTGTCCACAGCAGTCAATGGCTTTAGAGCCATAGGAGTGTTCCCGGTCAACCGTTTTGCAGTGACTAACGACCAACTCACAAAAGCTGTTGTACCCGTGGATTGTGATCCTGCTACACAACAACCTCAAGACACCCAAACATGTCAAGAATCGACTCAAGTGAGAAGATTTTTTCCTTCATCTATGAAAATCTCAGTGAAAAGAAAAGGCCCTGGAAGGAATAGACAAGAAGCTGAAGTGCTTACGTCGCCGCAGCATATTGCCTCTCTCGGCAACAGCAAGCCTGGTGAATCTGAACTGGACAAAATAAGAAAAGTGAGCCTCCAAAAAAACCTACCAGCATCTCCAAATGGGCCTCCAGATGGAAATGAAGACAACTGTGGGTTTTGTGGCAGGTACTTTTACACGGCAACCTCCAGCAAGTATAAAAACTGGATTCAGTGCATCATGTGCAATGTATGGTTCCATGAGGTGTGTGTTGGAGCCTCAGGGAAATCTTCTTTTACTAGAGGGAAGTGTTTCTAGAAACATTTTTGATTTTTTGTTTTCAAAAACATTTTATTTTGCTGGTATCACAGTAGTTTTCTAATGACCCACTTCACCCTCCTGTTGCGGGTGAAGTGGGTCAGAGGTGTGGCTCCATCTTAATATTTTTTAAAAATTTATTTATTTATAAATATCGTTCTTACTCCTCATACATATACATATAATTGATATCTATTGAATAAAAATTTTATTCAGCTTATTATATGTTTGCTTATTTTTTTATTCTTAAAACTATTTGAACTGACCCGCTTCACCCTCACCTACCCTATCTAAATCTAAATCTAAAATCTAAACATTGGATTGCAATGGTATTAACCCCCCTCCCTCCTCCCTGAAAAGTTGCACAAAGAAGACTCCCAATCTTGTGTGACAACCCGAGTGATTTGTTTTTGAAAGGGCGTGTCCAGAAGAGAGGAGTTCATGCTGAATTTACCTCAACACAATAGAGAGCACAGGTCGGACTATAACTAAAAGGAAAAAAGGAACACGCCTGTGTTATTAACATTAAGAGTTAAAAGAGCTCCAAATAGCCGTTGTTTGAATACAAGCCGTCGTGCGGAAGTACCCTATCCATAGGGGGTTAAGGTTAACCGTTACTAAGGTATTGTAAGCGTATTATCTCGATACGTATTTCGGAAACTATGTTTCCATCTTCGGGAGAAGAAGAGAACTTTGGACCGTAACACCTTACTTCGGCCACGGAAAAAATGCCACCGGACATAATGGCCCTATACCCTGTCAACTACAGTTAAAGGAAGAAAAGGAGCTTCTTATTGTAAACTCGGGCAATTCGCCCAGTTTCGCCCAATAATAGTTTTAAAACAATTAAATTTTAGACAACTGCCAATTCTCAGACTCGATAGGCGTCATAAAGTAATCCGTCATCATGTTTCTTACATTATTTGCTGAAATTCCACCACTGTCCGGATTTTTCTATATCTTTCAGTCCTATTATAGATAATGTGTCCTCTGTTTCATAAAAATCTCTGTCTCGGACAAAATTTTGCAGATCGACACAAGCTTCCACAATATCTACTGCATAATCAGGATGCAATTTCAATGGTTGGTGGAAAATTTTCCATTTGTTGCTTAAAATTCCGAATGCACATTCTACATATCTTCTGGCTCTAGAAAGGCGATAGTTAAAAATTCTCTAAGCAATTGTAAAATTATTCCCAACATATGGTCGGAGAAGGTGTCTGTGTAATCCAAAAGCCTCATCGCCTAATAAGAAATCGGGTATCTTGGGGCCCGTTGTACCAGGAAGACATTTTTCTTCGGGAATTTCCAGGTCCTTATTTACAATTAATTTCCAGAGAGTACTTGCTTTAAATATGTTAGAATCACTATCCTTGCCATGACTGCCAATATCGACGTATATGAATCGATAATCCGAATCCGCAATGGCCATCAACACTACTGACGAAAATCCCTTATAGTTAAAATACATCGAATTTGATGGATTAACGATTCGTATATGTTTGCCATCAACGGCTTCTATGCAGTGCGGAAAGTTAGCTTTACGTTCGAAATTTTGTGCGATGGATTCCCGCTGCGCTTTTGCATTCTTGAGACAGCGACCAAATATTTTTGCAAACATCTCTGATTATCTTACTGATTGTAGAAATACCCATCCTATAACTATAATGAAGGTCTGTGAATGTACAACCGCTTGCCAGATATTTGAAATAATACAAAACACTAGTTAGCTACGAAAAAATCCTTTACAGAACAATTTTTTTTATTTTATTTATTTCATTTATGAAGTGATTAAGCGGTCATCACCAAAGCCATCAAAAAGGTTTAAAGTGACGTCACTTCTATGCATATGAGGGTATGTTTTTAAACCATTTTGATGGCTTTGGTGATGATCACTTACTCAAAATTTTACCATCAGTGACTTTTACCAATTCATTTATGAAGTTGACTCATATTGATGTACTGATTTCATTTGCTTGTTTTGTTAGTGTGAGTTACGCTCAACATGATTTTTGGCATGTCTACCCTTGTCATTTTCAGGCAAAACAGTTATGAAAAAGTTGGCGATTCGTACCAAAAGTGGGAAAAGAAATATAAGTCTACTCTAAGCTCCGGCAGAACGAAAGTAACTTATGTGTACGGGCAACAGTTACAATTTCTGAAGAAATCTTCAGAAGCACGGCCAACGGAGGATTCCATAGCTATCGTGAAGGAGCCTCTTGAGGATGAATACTGTGAGGATATTAACAGTAGGGAAACGGAAGGTTTCAAGAAACCATGCAAAGACATTAAAAAACGGAAGTTAGACGCTGTTGAAGTAGCACTTATTAATGCCATTCAACAGCAGCCACACCTCCTTTATTAAAGGAATAATTCCATCTTCAGATACGTTTACCGACGGTGAATTTGTTGAGTTTCAACAAAAGGTACTACAAATAGTGTCAGAAATTAAAAAACGGAGTCAAATTCAGAGCAGTCGCTGGTCTTGACTCCAAGTTCATGTGAATCTTGTGATTTCACTTTTACTGCACCTGATCCTAATTTTTTCATTTAAATAGAATGTAATATTTTTTGCTTGAATAATAACATACTTATTGTCAATGGTCGATAGAGTGTTTTGATTTTACACACCTGATGGCGACCACCAACATTTCTAAGGCTCAATACATTCCCTAAAGAAAGTGTTGCTGTAAAGAATCCTTGAGTCTCAGATGAAGCTCATCGAATGACGACATGCTCATTCTGAAGTAATTAAAAAACTTGTTTTGGATCGTTGCTTCAAACAGAACGCTCCGGATTCCCTCTTTTTCAAGTTGATCGGATGGACCCACTGCATTCTATTTCTCTTCCTCCTTTTCGATCGTCGATAAACTATCAAACACGCCATCATCTGCTCCCTCTCCATTTCTTCAGAAATATTTACAATTTAGAAAATAAAACAGGTGGGTGGATATGAAATAAAGGGACTTTGCCGTTTAAACGACTGCCGGATAGATGTGAAACCGCTCGCACCGTGGGCCGTCTATACGGTGCCGTTTAGCCGGCTGCCGGGCAAGTGTGAGATGGCTCTTAGGCTTGGAACACATCCACCGGTTTCGCTCGTCCGGTCGGTCATAAAATGGTAGTGAAACCGGGGTAGGGGTACTTTCACTCACAAAAACCGGGCTAGCCATAAACTGTCCCGGTTGCTTCTCCGGTGTTGATGAAAAATCAATTCTCGTTGGAATTTTCGGTTAGAATAACTTTAATTTTCAAAATTACTTGCGAGTTTCGTGTTCATTCATTATGTCATTCGGCACGTCCATATTTTAAAGCAATAGAAGAGGAGAGGGTAATGGCAAGGGACCACATTGAAAAAAAACGTTGGAGATAAAGATTGAGGAATACAGAAAAAATTAAAATCGTCGCCTCGAAGGGAAGTCCAAGTTTAGTTTTATTTCTGTGGCTTTCATCGTTTGTTTATTTAGCTAACAACCTTTGTCAAAATTTCTAATAAACTATAACCAAATTTCGAGTGAAAATCTTCCTGCCCACCTATTGCAGATTTTATGCTGAAAAGAATCGCTATCAAGCAGGCATAACAAGGAATAAATAAAAGTCCTTCATAATTTTTGTAATTTTTCTTATTAATGCCTTCGGAGAAAGAAAACATTCCGTTTCCTACAGACGGCGACTTTTATATCCGCGTCAGAGGCAAATTCGGCAAAGGAAATTACAAGGAATGAAAGATTAATTTAGTACACTTCCATAGATTTTTTATTTAGGCGACATGTTTCGCTAGTGAGCTAGCATCATTAGGCAATATTCTATTACCAATTTTTAGTTATATTGGTAAATCCAAGGAAGGTGTACAGTTAGAAGTGGATTTAGAAAGTTAGCTGGTATACAATATATTACAATAATTAAAAACTATGCTGGGGATAGAAAGTAGGGATTTGGAAACCAGTGCAAATCACGGCATTTGTCCAAATATTATTGTTTATCACATATCATTACACTCTGTTCCTTACCTGCCCTAGTTAACAGCAAATTATTTTCTGAAATTAAATTATTTACATATTGATTAATATAATTAATTCTTAAAATATTGCTTCATATGATAAAACGATATATCAGTGAGTGATTGGTGCATTGCCGGTAGTTAAAAAATATATAATTGGAAGTACGCTTAAATAAGAATTTGTCAAAGTGGAGGCGTATAATGAAACTCTCCCTCCCCACTAACAACATCTTATAAACATTCATATCGCAACAATGTTTTTACCCGGTAGCGGCCGCATGTCAAAAAAAGAATGGACCTTACTTCTCGGTGAATGATAAGTGATGTATGTTTACATTCAACAGTTACCGATGAAAAAATAATTAATACTGGTGGTTTTAAAAAGTCAAAATAAGCAGGAAAGCAGCAAGGGATGGGGGAAGGCACCCGGCAACAACCGTTCAATGTGAAAGCGCTCATCTGACCGACGTGCATTACTACCCACACCCGGTCGTTAATGGTCGTAAATGTCCAAACCCGGTGCCGTCCTCTTCAGTCGTTGGGTCGGCTGTTATCCGGCGACCCCGAGTTCTATAATCTATTCTCTGCTAGTGTGAAAGGCTCCATTTACTTCTACTGCTTACTACCCTTGTGACCCAGCTTAAAAACCGGCTATGGTTTGCCGGTCGGGGGAAACCGGTGAACGTGTTCCCTTAGTCTGTTCAGGGTGTCCGGCAAATCCCAGTATTTTTTTTCCCCTGAGTTTTCCAGGTTTTACAGGAAAATTTCCAGGATCTTATTCAGTTTCTCCCAGGTACATTTTGATTGAATTCACTATCAAACGTGCAAATTAGAAAAACAAAAACCAATCTTGAGTAGTACAAAAAGTGAAAAATGGAAGTAACGAGTGTATAAACTTCAAGTTATATCTCATGGAAAAATATACAAAACTGGTCATATGAAAATGAAATTGACATTCACGGAATAAATCCATCCATGGAGATAGAAATTAAAATGCTTCCTTAAATACTGAAAAAAATGGAATTTTAATGGAGGATACAAAACTCAGAATAGTGGAAGCAACATACCATAATAATATACAAGACATAATGAAATATGTCAGTGGTATAGTCATTTTAATAATCTCACTTCCACTTCAATTTCTGCAACTCCTTTCTCACCAATTTCAAGAAGTTTCTTTTTTCTGCTTTGAAGCTCCTTAACCTTCTGAAGTACATTAAGAGGATAAGGGATATTATATTACCTTATCTAAAAATTCCGTACCGATGAATTTTTCGAAGAGCTTCCGTCGATAATCTGGTATATTCACCTAGAGCGAATTCTCTCCCCGGGGGGTTATTATCATAGCCGCAATGCTATTATCAAACTTGTAATTTCCACTGAATAAACAATCTGGTTATGATGGAACATCTGTATCTGATTATTTAACCCAACTTCAGGAGAATCCCAAACTGTGCTGCAGTGATTAGATCTAAAATGTACAGTTCACTACTAAATAACTATAACTCTAACTTTATGATAATAATATCTATACTTTAATTGTAAAGTTATTATTTTTATCTTATTATCGAGTCCAATTTTATGGAAGGTACATGCAATATTTCCATCTGGCATGTTTTTTTCTTCCCGTGTATCTTCAAAATTATTATCGCATACCTAAATTAGCCTTAGCCTCCACTCAGTAACGTATAGATGTTATGTCTATAACGATCTATAGTACGGCCGACGCCTTGCTTATGCCATTCTTTGCAAACCCAGCAAACAAATGATAATACAGAAAGTATGTTGATTTATGCTTCATTAAATACCATAATGAAAAAAGGAACGACCCAGGTTTCAACGCAAAGCATCATCATCAGGTATCAAATATAAATCAATATATGTTCAGCGTTATCATTTGAAATGCAATACCACCTTATCCATCGATTTCAACCCAGCAAACGTTTTATGCGGCGCGATATCTGATAACCTGATGTGTCTTAAATGCTGGAAGAAGTTTCTCTGCCACATGTTCGGCTTTTTCTCTGAATATCACATCTCCAGTGAGAGCGTAGCAGGAAAGAAGTCCACCCACAAAACGGATATTTGTCTCGAAAACAGACCAATCAGAGTTCTAAAAAGAAAATCAATGCTTGGTTTAAGGGATAGTTTAAGAAATCGAACAATATCTATTTTGATATAGCTTTTTTTTAGCATTGCCATTTAGGCAAAAATATTTTCCAACATGCAAAATAAGAACATTTGAACAGAAAAGTTGAAAATGTTATATGGCAGCTCAGCTTACTAGATCCAATAAATCAATAATACTATAAACAATGTGAAAAATAAAACCTGTTGTAAATATTCAAATGTCATGGGCAAACACTTTACCTGTACAGTTGTTATCTCTCCTTCTTACATATATAAATTTACATGTAATTTACTAGCTTCTGAATTAATAATACATAACTAATAATTATCATAATTCAGAGATTCCAACATAGGATTGAAAATGGCTGATGGTAATGATGATGATATACATCTATAAGGGATCAAAATTCTAAGCATGTTCTACAAGTGTCACTGACTTGAATTTTTTACGAAGTACTGGCAAGGTGTAACCATCAGATAAAATATGACTTTGAACCTCAGTATCATGGGTTCGATGCCAGAAGGCCCTGATGTCCCGATTTTTTCCATAAGGATGCATTGAGGGGATTTTCGGAAATTTTCTGATGCTCTTCCTGCAAATTTAGAGAGTTGAAATTCGAGAGATCGCTGGAAGTTGTACATTTCCAACGAAAACTACAAAAAAATCATCGCAGATTATTCTTGGTTCGACGCTAAGCCAGGAAAAATATTCTTCTATTAAAATGCATTGCGGCGATTTTTAAGTTTTTTTTAATGACTTCCCGATAACATGGAAACTTAAAACCCGGCATGTGAATAAGGATCACAAATACATCTCATATACGCTCTTTTACGTTTCCCTGATGGTCCTTAGTTCGATACCAGAGAGTAATATACATGCAGGATCAGGATTTAAACATCTTTGTTGGGATGATGGATTTACTGGCTTTCCTTCCGCTTAACAGGGTACCTCATGGTATGAATTTCTTACGTAACCATCCCAGTGGAACAGTATACTCGGACATTCTTGAATATTTCGATAGCACTTATGTGAATGGTACCTACAGAAGAGTAGGTAACCAAGAAAAAGGTTTTTGGAGAATCCCGCCCCCTTTTTCCACCGGAGACATGGAGCGTCTGCGAGGCTGTTATTGCAGGGGAGGATAAAACCAACAACAGCACTGAAGGTTAGTTTTCATTGCATTTATAATGTATCGCTTTCATGTTTATACTTATAAATATGAATTTACATCCAATAAAATAATAAATGATTTTTTTCAGGTTGGAATAACAGATTCAGCTATCTGGTGGGGATGAAACACCCAGCAATCTGGGTTTTAATTAAGAAAATGCAACAAGAATTGGCCGTAGACAATACCAAAGTAGAATAAATCAACGTCGGGCCGGTTCCAAAACCAAGGATTCGTCCAAAATACGCCAGGCTTCAACGAGCATTAAGGAGTATCAGCATTGAATTTTTAAATAATTCTAGAAACTTGGAACAGTTTTCAAGGGCTGTCAGCCACAGTATTAGATTGCGCCCGCGATAATTTCATTGTTCACAATGTGTTTATATTTTTAATAAACAGTATAATATAATCGAGCTTTTATTTTAGAATTTAAGAGGGAAAATGATGAAAGAGGGTATTTTAGCAGTAAGATTCGCAGTTTTTATACAAATTTCAAGTGTTTAATTTCCTATTTGCGCAACTGAAAAGTGATACTAACAGGCACTCGATCACTTAATCCTCTTAAGGGTAGCAAAACAGACCCGGTTCCAGACATATTTCTATCGAAACCATTTATTTATTTACATTTATTTACGTACCTATAAGCTAGAATGTCACTTTGTGCGAAAGATTAATATGCGACCATCTGTCATATTTTGCTCGTTTTCATTCCATCGTGACCGCGTAAAACTTATTGCCCACCGTTAAGTGTTTCCCCACTTCTTTACATTTTAGAGCATGAAAGAGGCGGAACTTTTTCCGGCGGAACTTTCTCCGGCAACGGCCAAATATTCTGCAGAATCCCTCTTTTGACGGTGAATACACAATGCCAAATTACATAATAAAACGAATATGCCAATTTAAATTAACGTATAAAAATATAATTATTTCCTATTTAAAATTCTAATATTTAAGGGCAATATGATCGTTTTCACGAGGATTCGATAATAGTCTTCCGATCGTCGAAAGAAAACAGTTTATGATGCAATTTATAACGAACGAAAATATTCTTGCATCGAAAAGAGATATGGAAACCTGGGTCATTTAATTGAAATTTATTTACGTACTCATAGCCGCAAAACATGGGTAAGAGGGAAGGAAGAGGGAACAATTCTGAACAAAACTTCACATTAGAATATGTAAATGGACACTTTCACTTAAAGTTACTAAAATGCACTGATTATTTGCTGTCAATTATACAATCAAAAAGAAATTTCTCACAAAATAATTTCTGTTGCACAAAGGTAAGTCTTCACACTGACATACATTTCTATTTTTCACATTTGCTGAAAATTTCACCATTTATAATGCACCAAGAATTTCTTGTCCACAATATTCCCAATTAAACATCTTTAAGGAAAACAAGTTCACATACATAAACCTTTACATCAAATCTGAATTTCCTGAATAAGATAAACCAACAAAAACATGTGTAAGAATGACAAATGAAGAATTTGGTTAAGGGATAATTGGTGGAACTTCATCGTAAACGAATTTTTATTGCAACACTTTTACAGATCCACATTTCTCTTTCTCTCCCAAGGAACTGTAAATTAGTGTCCTTCGACGTGAATAATCTGTTCACAAATGTGCCAGTGGATGAAGTTTTGGACATCGTGGAGAAGTGTTTAGTGAACGTATCGTCAAGCGGCTCAATTTGTCTCAGTACTCAACTCGATCCACCCTCGTATCACGTTTAGTCACGAACTAGAAAATGAAAAAATCCCTAAATTTTCTGGACCTTAACCATAACTGACTGTCGTCTTTCCTTTTCTGTTTTCAGAAAACCCACTTATACTAACCACGTAATCCCGGCCTAGCCTAATCACCCTTACTCCCAAAAACCGCAGATTTTAACTAGTTAATTCATAGACTCCTCGATATCCCTATGTCTGAAGAAAAATTTTAACAAAGAATTAAATACAAAGTGATTTCAAATTTTCGCTAACTACGAGAGTTTCAGTTTTACTTTGCCTGTGGAGTGGAGGTGTATTCAAGGAGTTCCCTGCCGCATTTCCTGTTCGAATTGAAATAATTGAGAGAACTTCCGATTGTAGACGACAGCGAAGGATTGGAGTCAGACAGTAGTGACGACCAGAATTCCTCTAAGGATTAACAATTTTGCAATGAACAATGCACTGCGTCTGTGGAAATAAATGCCGTCAAGGGCTGCGCGGTGTGAAAAGCGGCGTGAAAATTTTTACGTGGAGCTTGTTCAGTTTGAAGGCTAAGAAATCGGAAGGAGAGGCGGCACTTGACACTACTGGACGAATGGGTACGTCGATTTTATGAATGTTAGGGAGGCCGTATAATCTCGGAGGTTCATGTTAATCAGACGCCATTTAGAACTGATGTCTAACACTGATGATTTGTGCACTGCTTCTTTTACGAGAGCTTGGTGTTTCATAGTGGGATCCCTTGAAACTTCTAAAATGTCATTATTCGAAATAAAATACATACATTTATCCACGTAGGTTTTTTATCTGAAATAACGACACAATTCCCTTTATCTGCTTTACTGATAACTTAATATTCACTGACAGTGGCCTTTTTAATACTTCTAATTGTCTTCACATTGGAAATTTCACTAAAGCTGGGTGTAGGAAGGGATGAGACGTGAGAGGAAATCATCTCCGCACAGTTGAAGTAAGTGAAACAGGGAGGACTTTCTCTAAACGAGATTCGGAACACGAGGATGCTCTTTTAAATAGATCGGGACAGTCACACTTTGCTGACTGTCCCTTTTCTCCAATTATCTTACATCGGGGAGTGAAAGGGAGAAAACTTAATATTTTAGAGGAATTTCAAATTCACCTTCACAAACACCATAATTTCCAACTGGCTAACCAGTTTACTTTCGAAAAGAATCCTTCTCCACTCTTAATGGCACTTCTCCCCCACTCGTCCCCCCACCGCAAAACAATGACTACCCCTAACTATTACCCCCCTTTTTCTTCTAGTTTCACGACTCTTTCCCTCCTTTTTTACCTTTACTTTCCCCCACCTTTTCCACTATTTAATACCTTGCTCCACGTTTTTGTTCCCTGTTCTGAGGATGGCGTAATCACTGCCGAAACAAATCAACTGTCTGTATATATTTTACCTTTTGGAATTGTACAAGTTTTGTGTTTTTAACCGTGTTTAAGATATTGACTACTTTATGTCAAATCTTTCCTAAAAAAGCGTCCGCCATTTAGTGATGATATACCACACAAATATTGACCAATATCCTTGAAAATGATGGACAGTATAGATAAAGTACCATTTTGATAGAATATAATGTTTTTATTCCACTAAATTTCTTCCACAGGTCCACTATTAGCTTAACTTTTAAGATTTTCGAAGAAAACTAAAATCGGGCGAGTTTTTGGAAATTTAGTCATGTTCGACCCTCCGTATCTAAGTAACGCATAAGATTTATGGCAAAGGACTTACCATGTTCCATGTTCCATGATTGGCAATCATTTGGCTGTATATATGCAGAGTTTCAAGTTTTTATCTAAAAATAAAACAATTTTGGGCTTTTGTCCGGCTTTTTCCGATTTCGGACCACTGCACAGTGGGCTAGAATCGAAAAAACCTGGACAAGGGGTGAAAAATGTTTTTTTTTGAGTGTGGATATTGAAACTTGGCATAGTTATTGCAAAATGATTGAATTTTAAGTTCCCGCTCATCGTTTTCTTAAATTTTTAGGCGTCAAAAAGATACAGGGCGTCAAACTTGAGAAATTTTCACAAAAACGGGAAGTTTCGGATTTTTCGGAAAACGTTCCAGTTCGCTGATATACAGTTGCTTTTGAAAGAAATTGTTGGAAATAACAACAATGTAGTAATCTAACATAACTCTTTGTTTTTCAATTCGCTGAATGTTTAATGTTCTAAGATGAATATTTGTTCATGTAAAGCAAGAAAATGGCGGACACCTTTTTAGGACAGATTTCGAGATAAAGTAAGGAAATCAACTAGGTAAACAGAGATGGACTATCAAGTCTCTTATACCACGTCAGTCTACAATGCTTCTAGATATGAAATCTGAAAAGACTGTTTCATTTCACCTGCTACGCTGTGATTGCGGTGGATTTTTCGTAAGCGCTGCCCGGTCCGGTTGGGCGCCGTAGAATCCCCAAATCCAGTTTCGGTGTCATTTTGGTTATGTTGAGTCCAAAATTTGGCTTCTTTTATGTTACATTCTGGCAAATGACATAAAAAGCTTACTTGTAAACACTTTAAAATATGAATTTGAGACCTTTACTTCAGACTACGACTAAAATAAGAATATTTATTTTATTTCCCTTCTTTTGATGCTAGTTTCGACTTCCTACGACTATTATTTTCTAATTTTAATTTTCAAATTAAGTAAAGCCTGCAAAGACAAAAATAGAGTTTACATGTATTTCTTAAGCTATGTCCACACTTGTGCAACTTTCTATTCAACACAGATATGCGTCATAGCGCACGGTATGATGAAGGAGAGGCATGCAATAGCGCATGCCTCTTGCAAGTTGACCGGACCTCTTTTTCATGACGCATGTCTCAGCGCAAGTAAATCCAACCAGTTGGATTTTCTTTCAACATTCAGTGCGTCTTTTCAGAGATTTCGATATCAGTTTATTTAGTTTTTAAATAAAATCGACTGAGGCCGTATTGATATTGAGTAAATTCATTACGAGTGAAATAAAATGGTATTCTCTTCTCCACAAGTTTCATTGGAATAAAACTACGATCATTTTCAGGTCCACAAAAACAAACACATATGTTATAAAATAAATAAAACAAATACATAATTTTGTTTATAAATACATTATATTAAATATCAATAAATGACATTTCCGCCATAAAGTGTGACCCCACTAAAGCAGATCATTGCTGTGTTAAATTCATTTTAAATCGAATACCTTAAGAGCGATAAACTTACATCGCATAAAAACGTATTTAGGGCCCTATGGTTATATATACATGTAAATAAATTTAACAGTGAATACAACTATATACTCATGCAAAAGCCGAGTTTTTCTGCACACTTTTTTATGCCGAGTACAAGGCCCCTCTTCTTAAACTCGAGGGAGGGCTCCCCTTATCAGTTCTCCCGTGGCAAAGAAGCGTCTTTGTCGTAAATTGGCTGGAAAATTCCTCACTTGCTCATTCAACAATTCCTTGTTAATTCTCTCTTACTAAACTACCGATGCCTCAATTACTATAATTGTGTAATTACTTTCATTGTGTACCAGTACCTGCTGCATTTCCCACCCTAGTCTTTTATTCGACTCGGTTACTTTTCCCAGTTTTTTGGAATAAAATTAGGTACCTCGGCTTATAATGAGTTCGGCTTATATTCGAGTATAAAAAGTATACTCTTTCTCAAATACTGCTAGTAAGACTATTGAAATATCGGCTATTCTGTTCCACATTTAAGTGGAAATATTATATCTGGAGGGGAAAACTCTACATATCGATTTGTGTTTCGGTTGCCTCAGTGAGGATCTCCGTTCGAGCCCCAGCCAAGGCACTATTTTTCACTTCTTGTACAACCTCAATATTATATCTTCATATTCATCTCTGTGTAGAATTGATTGAAAGAAATGTATTTTCACTTGAACAGTTTTTATTGCAAAAGGAAGCATCAATCTTAATTTTCAATATTTTTAAGTGAGTGTGTATGTCCGTTTTTCTTCTCCCAGAAAATAAAAATTTTGGTTATGATCTTTCAAAACTCATAGAGCAAAAGTATAATTTAATTTTCGTGCAAGTGAACTCTAGTGCAACTTCTGCGGCTCAAATATCATATATATTCCATCATAACTCACGATTATTCACTCTCTGCTGAGATAGAAAATTAAATGCGTAACTTCCCGTTGCTACATAAAACGCAAAGGCATAATTTCACTCTAAAGACGGTGTAAACCGCATCACGCATCAGTGTAATTTAATTAGTGAAACCGAAAGACTTCTGCAACGTTTAATATCTCTAAGAATTTGAAGCGCAATCGATATAAAGATTTTACTATCTTAATTATACATTATTAAATAGTTTTGTCTCGAAAAGGGATGAGTCGTTTGAGCTCTCATTTCCCTTCATAAGTTTGAGGGACCTCACCACAGATAAGAATATTCCGTTGCGCAATTAGACCGAATCTTTCAGCCTGCTTTTCTGGTGGCTATTCTATCCCTATGGGTAGTAGATAAGGGGTGACTTGGAAGGTGGATTTCACAAACAAGAAATATAGAAATGCTTTGCGTGTAGTCATGTTTTTGGCCTTCATTTTCAGTTCTTCCCGTGCAATCGAGTTGTTCACATCGAAAACCTATCTCTCAGAGGACTTACCTATATTGGCAAAGTGCAAGTGTGTTTCGAGCTCTATCACCAAGAAATTGTACTTCCAGTTTTTCTAGCCGAACGTACAAGGATTTTAGTCGGTTTACGAAGTGCCGCGGGAAATAATTCGAGTGTCGCGCAATTGCCCTAAGAAATATTGTGGAATTGTGACTGCAGTGCTTATTTATAAAATATCATTAATTTTCTGTCTTTAATTTTCAAAGTACACTTAATCCACTCAGTTAACGGAGAATGTTAGGCGAAAGAATATACGTGTGAAGAGGTGTTGCTTTTGTGAGCGAAAATGGATACAGGGAGGTTGAGCAATTACTTGGCGAATTGTTTTTTTTCGTCACCAGTGGTCATCAGATATGTTGTAATGTTTTCGCTCGAAATAGAGTTTTCTAAGGAGAGCTGTGATTTGTTATTTAAAAGCGTTATTTGAGGAAATCTAAAGAGGTAAGAAAATACTATCAATTGCTTCTATGCGAGGTACTTCATGCCGTATTTTTTAAACGAATCGCTATTTTTTTACTGTAAATATATCAAGTGACTGATCATATTTCTCACCGCAAAATACGGATGTTCTCACGTTCCAGTAATTCGCTTTTTATTGAATCACAATGTTATTAAAACAAAAGACCTTAAATGAAGTAATGCATTAACTGATATAATTACGATATGCAGTTTTTATCTAATCACAAGACGGCTCCTGTAAAAAAGTAATTCTTTAGAATCGAAGAGTATTTTCTGCTGAAACATCCGAACTTAAATTACTCATATCTGTTGTATAGTTTTATCTAGAGAAACGACTGTAAGCTATTAATTTTAATTTCAGCATAGTAGTTGTTTAAATAAATGTGGCTTCGATGAAGTCAAACTGCTATTCTTTTGATTATATATATATACACACTATGTAACTAAAAAATTGCGTCCAGAAAGCATTATTATTAAAAATAAGATTTTTAAATACATCCCTTTGTACATACAATACATCCGTTTGTTTTTTTTAATTAAAGTTGATTATAATGAAAGTAGACTTTAATTTGACAGCACTACGGAAGTCGTCTTCGGCCTTTTTCTTGATATTTAATTAGGAAGCTTTGATTTAAACCATTAACTCTGGTGAGCGATATAATTTAAAACAAGATTTTCAAATATATCTTTTTGTTCTTTTAAATGAAATATGGTTGTAATAAAATAGGTTTTATTTTGATTACTATCACGACTACTCAAATCGTTTTCTTGCTATTTTCTTGATTGTAAAAAAATTTGAAATAAACTTTTGATTTTAGAAAATTTGATGTAAGCTATTATTTCCGATAAGCAGTATTATTTAAAAAAACGATTTTAAAATACATTTAATTTTCATTGATATGAAAGTGGACTATAATGTAAGTAGATTTTATTTTGACATGAAACACTAAATTCAAAGTGCTATTTTTGATACAATTTATTATTTAACTATCTTACTCTTAATACAAGGTATAGTTATTGTACAAAGAATCTTAAATAAAACGTGAATTGGTAAAAAAAGAGTTATTGGCAAATAAAGTAATATAAAAAATAAAGAATAAATTCATATTTACAAGAAAAGTCAGGGAAAACAGGATAAGGTCCACGTGAGCCATTCTTGGCTCATCTGTTAGTTCCTGGTTTTCAATTGTTGTATGGTATACTTATGTTAATATTATACAGACTGATTTAAACTATATATAGATACAAAATATTACACAAGGCATAGAAAGTGTGATAACATTTAATATTTTTGTTCCAAACCTATAAGAAGTCACTTAAAAATTGTCCTTAAGTCTCAATTTATAGACAAACTCTCTCTTTGGAACTACAACCCTATGTTAGCTTCCACCCTGATCAGCCTCCACTTCTCTGTCTTCTCACTTTCATCTTCTTCATGTCCTTTATGAATTAGCCATCTCAATCTGGACCTTCCTCTCCGTCTAGCGGCATCAGTCTCCCTTCTATCACATTATTCAGGATTGCTGTTTCAAGCATCCTTTCCACATGTTCCAAACATTATATTCTCAAAGATTTTGTGAACTTAACTACATCTTTTCCAATTCATTATTGTCTTTAACTTCTCTTTGGTTCTCCTTTGCCATAATCCATTCTCAATAACAGGTCGGTATATTCTCTGCAATGGCTTTCAAATATTACCAGGGCCATACTCTTGTGTGATTGTTAGTGTCCATTTTTATGCTCCATAGGTTACCACTGGTCTGGTAATTGGTTTATATATTTGTATTTAAGTGTTTCTGTTTATTAACTTTCTCTTGAGTATCTTCATATTTGCAAAGTAAGTTTTATTCCTTGCTTGTATTCTTTCATTTATTCATATTATGCTTTTTTTGTAAGTTATATATTCTAAATATTTAAACTCTTCCACACTATCCAATTTTATCTGTTCTATCTCCAAATCCTGGGTGACTCTAGGTTTGCCAGAAGCATATATTTAGGTTTACTGGTATTAACTATCAATCCCATTTTGCTTGCTTCTTTCTATTTATTAGTTAAATATTGTTCCTCTTTGATCTATTTTTTCTTCAGATTTGTGTAATCCTATAATATCCTTGTTTTATTCCAGTGCTGAATTCAAATTCAGTTTATTATGTATGTTTACTTTAGCCATGCTCTTCTTCAATGCCTTTTGAATCGATAGAATTATTTTGGATGGAATTTCCATGTCCTCTATTGCTTCTCAGAGTTTGATCCTGTTTATACAATCAAATGCTTGTATAAAATCTACAATAGCATATGCAGTTAAACATTATGATCATAGCATTTATCTAAAATTTGTCTGATTACAAACAGTTGGTCTATTGTACTTCTATTGGATCTACTCCCACACAGAGAATCTCCAATTATCCTCCCAGTTACTACTTTCAGCCTTTCTTTTATGATGATATCATATACTTTATTTAACAGTATTTTCCATCTATATTTCTCGAGAACCAGTTTATTTCCCTTTCTATATATTGGGCTTAGGATTCCCATGCTCTATCCTTCTGGAATTGTTCTGCTTCCTATATTATACAACTAAGTTTATGTATAGCATCACTCATTATATCTACTCCATATTTTACAGGCTCTGCTGCAATATTTTCTTCCCTGGGTCTCTATTATTTTTTAACCTTTGTATGCATTGTGCAATTTCCAGCCTAGTGGGTTTAATTCTGAGCAAGTTTGATATATTTGATTTGATTGATTCTATATTTGATTCTTTCCTTAGCCTGTCATTTTCCTCAGTTGTTACTCTCTCCTTATCTTCTGTACAGAGAAGTTCTTTGAAATGTTCTACCAATCTTTCCAGAACTTTATTCTCTTCTTGGACTACATTTCCCTCTGTATTTTTAAAACCTTCCATTCTTGGTTGGTATCCTCTTTTCACATTTACTAAAACTTAGTAGAACTATCTCCCTTCATTCTGTTTGCTGTATTCTTCTATATTCTCTAGCTCTTCTTCATTTTCTCCTTTTTTCTTGCATATCCTATTTGCTTCCTTCCTCATTTCTTGGTATCTTTCATTGTTCATTCTGGTTTCTTTCCTTATCATGCTTTCTCTAGCTTTATTCTTCTCCTGTATAATTTGGGCACACTCGTTGTTAAACCAATCAGCAAGTATTATTCCCTTGTTTCTTCCAATAGTTTCTTCCACAGCTTCTTTGATTGCTTTCCCTATTTTTCCCATTCTTTTTCTATGGTAATTTTATAAGTTTTTTCATTGGCCGTTGGTTTGCATTTTACTAGCTAATCCTTTTCGGTTTTGCTTTGTGACTTCCTTGTCTTCATTTAGCTAATCTGTGTCCCATATTCTCTTAACCATCTCTGGACCTTTTTCTGTTTTGATTATTCTCTCCCTTACTCTTACTTAAAATAGTTAATGATCCGAGTCTTAGTTTGGCCCTATGCAGCTTCTTATGTCTATATCTGATTATTATCCATTATTCCTCATCTTTTGCAGATTTTCCTCGGCTGAGAGTTCGCTTGAAATTGCGTCACTCCCTGCAACATCTAACTAATTATTCTTCCATCACTTATTCTATTAATAAAATTTTGTAAAAATAATTGTATGATATTTTTACCATTTATAGCTCTTCGATAGTTGAATAAAGTAGACCGAATGGTATGAAAGAAATTCCTTGGTTCCATTTTCGTACATTAAGATATTTCCAATTTTTTCTTGTGCAATAGTATCAAAAATATCTACTTCAACATTAAAGAAGCTCTGTTCAAATCGATGATTATTGAAGACTGAGAAACTTCATCTCTCTGAATCCAACCCTTTACCCCCGCGCCTTTATGGACTTCCAAAAAATACATAAGGAAGACATCCTTATTCTCCCAGTGGTTTCAAACATTTCTTCCCCGTTTCATAAGCTGGCCACTGAATTTAATCATTTAATTGCTAATTTATCAGACTTAATGCCATTGTGTGAAAAACTCAGTGGAATTTGCAGGTAAAAGTGAAAGACTTGAAATTTTCTAACAATGCAAAACTCTTTCAATGTTTATAACTCATTTACCAGAGTTCCTTGTGTAGAGTCTGTTTTTGTGTTGGAAGAGTTACTAAAAAGGAACAATGCAGATGAAGTAGTAACTAGTAACCTGTTGTCGTTGACGAATGCGTGTTTAAAGAAATCTTTTTTTCAGTTCCACAGTGTTTTTTATGAACAAAAAGATGGTCTTGCCCTGCTTTAGCTAACATTTTCATGGAATCCCTAAAAGAGAAATTGTTTAATTCAAATTCCCATTTGATAAAATTTATTTTATGCTGGTTTCGGTACGTTGATCATATCTTTTGTTTTTGGGGTGGGAAAAACCGACAACTCTCTTCCTCCATCTCTATCCTAGATTCCTTCCATCCTTGTATTTCATTTTAGTAAGTAACTTTTTGTGAATATTATGAAAAAATAGTCATTGATTATCAAATGTTGATTGTCAATTGAAAGCTTTCCTGAGCATAAACGTAATGTGTTACATTTTAATAACTCGGAAAGCTTTGACAGCGAATATCCCTCTCCGCGCGTTAGTGCCATCATGGGGAATTGAACAAGAGACCCTTTTTGACTGATAATGGAATGGCCAGAGAATAGCAGGTATGCGGAAGGGGTTCTCTGAATTCTGCGTACGCTGAGATATATGAATAGCGAGGGTAATTTTCCACACTATTCATTTCCTCTATTACAATAGAGGAAATCTGGGGTTCGCTGTGTTTTTCTTCAGACGAGAGGTGCATTGTAATCCCACTTTTCACTTGGAGGAAGACACGAGAGTACGGAGAAGCTGTACTCGAGTTATTTTCGATTCAAGTAATGCATGGAGTATTCTACAGTTCGTAACTTCTGACGTTTTGACTTTTTGATTGACGTTAAAAATATATTCACATCCATTCCCACTGATGAAGCATTAGAAGCTCTCCAGAACATGTATCAAAAATCTGGAATTGATCCCCTCATCCGAGAGGAAATCATTGATTTAACTTCCGTTTGTTCGGCGCAAAATTACTTCCAATTCAAAGAAAACTTTTATTGTCTGAGTAAAGGGATAGCAATGGGATTTCCCCTAATGCCTATTTTAGCGGAGTTATTCATGGATAATTTCGAGAATAACTTATTTAATAACGATTTTGAACTTAACTAATTGTGTCCTTTTTTGGCGCCGTTATGTATATGATGTCATTTGTATCTGAGGGGAGGGGTAGCAACGAAAAATTAAATATAAATACTGCTATTTGCTTCCGATCCCTAATTAAACACCTCGAAAATGAGGAGAGAGCAAAACGGTGGGCTTGGAATTAACTTCGAGCAGAGAAATTCCTCATCCAATTTCATTTAGACGGTCCTCTTTCCAAACAGAGAGTACATTACAGAGAAGCGTGAGGCAGGTTAGAAGACAAAAAGAATTAATTTTTCACCAACGCCGGAGAAGCAGCCGAGCTGGTCTCCGGCCAGCCTTGTTCAGCACCCCTATATAGCTCGGAAGTAGTCCCTAGTTCTTATGTGACCATTTTATGACGAGCAAAACCGTTGTTTGTGTAACTGGCCTTTGCCTGGAAAGGGCAGTCCTCTCCCGTCCCAAACTACCCACTCCACTTTCCCCTCAAATTCTAAACAGCGGGTAAACGCTGAACAAAAATAGCAAAAGGTCGAGTAAGAAATTTTAGAGAGGTATGCAATCCCCTTTAATGTTCACATAACTCATACATGAATAGTAAAACTTCAAAATCTTGAAGGAACTGCTTAAAAGCCAAGAATTTCGAAATTAATTCTGTGCTAGCAATCATTGTTAAGATCTTTATACTGCTATTCCTCATTAAAGTATTTTCATATTTCAAGGCAAAGCTTAAATTCTGCTTTTGCCATTTTTCACTTTATAAAAGTTTTTCAAAGCTGTAAATATTGAAACTTTAATATAATGGCAAGGGCAATAAGTTTTCCATTCATTTTTTAAATAAAAGGTTCTAACTAAATAAGAAGTATCTTCTGTAAGACAAAGAAACTGATATCAGGGAAGAATACCTCTTTAACGCTTTGCGCCTTCTACTTTGCACAGATTTAAATACCTCACGCAAGTTACTTTAAGGTTTCTTTCAACAAATTTTTGAATCTGCAGATTAAAAATTCTAATTTTGCTTTGAGCAATAGTATATCTTTTAATGCTGTTGCAGATATTTGAAATTGAAAATGATCGTATGGTAACTATAGAAAATTAATCTATGATATGAGTTTTCCTTTCAAAAATATGCTAAAAACTGCATCATTTTCAAAATGCATTTAAAATTGGAGATGTTCCATGTCATTTCAAAATATATTTAAGAATTTTAATTCAGATATTTATGTGCAAGCTGCTAAAATAAGTGGAGTAAAAATACCTAAATCAAAAATTCAAATGCATGAAGTCTAATTATTAAAAATATTTAAAAGTTCAAATGGTTGAGAAAATTAGCTATACTGGTAAGGATGTAATAAGACTGATTTCCTAAAACATGAACCCTTCATCATCAATAAGCCATACATATGAGGGGAAATGGAGAGAAAGATCTTCTTTCATTTCAGCTGGGAAAACCTTTCAATTCAGAGACCTATATTCAATCATTTCTTGTGATGTTGGAATGTTACCTTCCTCTTCTCCTCAGCTGTCAATGATGTATTTGTTGATAATTTAACATCAACAATTATGCATACTTGAGCATGCAGCTTAACATTTTAATTATAAAATATGCACAGCCTTGTTATCTTAAAATATCTCCTTAAGAGCTTTGGCATCAGTTGGCAGACCAAATACATTTAAATCCTTCAAATGTTGAGTAATATACTCACATAAATCTGTTGAACAATAAATTATGTTTGGCATTGCAATTCATCTTTCAATGAATATTCATCCTTCAGCCTTTAAATCGGAGTTTAAAACGAAGCACTAGATATGCTATTAACCGTAACAAAATGAAGAAAGCACCAAGGGCCACTACATCCAGCCAATATTCTGCATTGGCCATGTCCAGCTCTTCCAAGAATCTAGTTGGAGACTTAAAATGACAGTACACTTCAGAACATTTCAGCTTGGCTCTATCATAGCCATAAATGGCCAACATGGAACCCTCGAAACCATAATGTATGTATGAGAGATATGAAAGCCACTTTAAATAGCTTGGTATTGTGTTGAAGTTGACAAAATATCCAGAAAACAACAGGATTGGCACTGACGTTACTGGTCCAAGAAACACTCCATTCTAGAGGGATATAAAAAGTAAGTCTAATGAGTATTTATATCCATATTAAAGTTTAACTTAATATAAAATATTATTTATGACATACATGAATTTCATCAGTTTCATTTCAATCCTTCATCATCTTAAATTCATGGAGATATTTCAAGAATTGAAAATTGTTATTTTAAATGCTAATTACTAAAATGTAAACTTTAAGAAGAGAACATATAACTACAATTCAGCAGCAAATGTATAAAATAAAATAATTTTTCCATGAGATATTAAAATATAGTTTTCAGAGAATTGACTATGAGTGAATGGTTCACAATAAATGCTTTTATGAAACAAAGCTAAAATTTACATATAATCATTTGAAAAATTCACTACTATAACATTCAATTTATTAACAAAAACATGCAATAGCACAGTAAAAATCATTACTATTTTAGTTATGTTAGCATTTATGCAACAGAGAGTAATAAAATTACCTTGGCATGTAATATGCTTAACTTTTGATTGAAAACTGACTCATAATCCATAGGATCTCAACAAGCAAGCAAGCTAGGCTAACACTGGCAGTAAATTTGAAAAAATTGGCCTAATAATAATAGAGTATCATCTCATAATATTTAATCACAAAAAAAGCTATCCAGAAATAAGCACCTGTTCTGTTTACTATCAAAATAACCACATCTAAAGGAAAGAAAACTTTGCTTGACTAGTCTAATCATACTGGCCAAATTATCATGGAAAAATATGACATTTACTTGAAGAAATGAATACTATTTTATCTCTAACAGCCTTAATTAATGCTACAGGCAGACAGCATAAACTGCCATTGTTAGCACAAGCCAAAAAAATATTCCCAAGAGATCATTCTTGATAAGAACCATGATAGAGACGTATTTTCATAGACATACAAAACACAGATTAGTGAAATTTTCAGAGAAGATTTAAACATCATATATTTGCAACAATCCTCATCCAAATCATATTACATTGTGATTATACATGATTTGGTCTCCTTACCATGCAGTCAATAGCTCAAGCAAACAAATTAATATTTACTACATAGCACTGAACAGATTTAAAGGATGTTTCATAAAATACAGGAAAACCTTATATCATCACTGAGATTTTCAAAACCACATTCTTTCATCAGAGGACATTCTTACCTCAACAGTTAGAGCAGCTCCAATAAGAAGCACTAAACTTTGTGCTTCTAATGATGTACATAATTATAAACATCACCAAAAACATAAGAAATCTTGTAGTCTTTAAAGGTTGTGACGTCATGAAATATACAATAATGACGTAAATAATTGAAAAGGTGATCTGAAATAGAAACACAGCGTTAAATTAATGCAGTTCACATGGCATGAATAACTTTGCTTACTAACAGTTAAACTAACTATTTCAGTACATCCAGAATCATTCAAATTGTTTCATTACCTAGAATGGTAGGTCTGCAACAGTCTTAGCAAAGTAAAAGGACTTTAAAGAATACCAGTAATTTAAATGCTCTCTCTCTTTAAATGCACAAAGACGGCCATCTCAAGTGGAACTGCAAAAATTTTAAATAGCAACACATTAAAAGTTATAATTTTCTCTTTCTAATGTATTCACTTATTAACTAAAATGCCACAACATTGTTACTTACATGTTAAAATTGTAGGCATCATAGCGGTAAACATAAGGAATAAGACACAGAAAAATATGCATCCTGAATTACTGAACACTTTAGATGCTTCATATCCTATACCATAATAGATTAGACCAATGAGAGTTCCAACTATTAGATGTGACATCAATCGGAGGCGTGTCAGAGTCTGAAAATATGCCTTTATTAGTATCATACAAACAAATTCTAAACATTGAGCTGAATATTTAAAAATTGCAAATACTTACTTGATCTCTCATTATTGAAAGGAATGTTCTCTAAAGTAATATATAAAACTGACGAAATCCTGATGTAGGGAATCCATCCCTATGAGGAATGTTTATGCTATCATCTGAATCTAACAAAGATATATGTACAGTTTACTGGTAACACCGTTGTTGGTTTGCCATCCACACCATTTTGAGCTTTGGGGGCTAAATTAAAGTAAATCTTGGTCAAAATTATATTCATAACATTAATATGTTTATTCTAATATATAGAACTTTCATTAGTAAAGTATTATTTCAGGGTTCAAGCTTTATGAGTTGGGAAAAATAACACACAGATGCTCACTTGCCCTTTCTGCATCTTTCATAATATCATTAGATATGCAGGCCTTGGCTTTTGCAATAAGACTTGGATTCCAGTTGTAACATTTGCCATTATTCACAGCCATAACTAGCTTATGCACATACTCCCCATGTTCACCACAAGCAACCTCCATCACTGGAAAGTAATATGTATTTGTAACCCTGTGATTAACCAGCCTTAAATTGCAAATTACTAAGAAAAAATCCAGGAAGTTGACAGATAGGATGAGAAACAAGGCAATATAATGCAACCAAGAGAGCTAAGAAAGAATAAAAGGCCATATAAGGGCCTCAAAAGAAGAGCAAATTAGTGGAAGCAATAAAGAGTTGATCTGAAAGAAGAAACTAAAATATCTGTAAAGGCTGAATACTGATGAAGAAAAGTATTTCATGCAAACTTTCTGTTAAAGTATTATTACTCAAAGAATTCAGTTGAAAGACTGCCTTCTATTCCAATTTTCAAATAGAGTTTACCATTTTATAAATATCTAGCACACTGTTACTAGCTTTTACAGTTGTTATTAGTTTCCTTATACATATCAATAACATAAATGGATTCAAAGAATCTTTTACAGCTGGATCATAATTAGCTTAAAATGAACTATCTCAGCATCAGATGTATGATTCAACCACTTCCTACCATCTTGAGTTACCATTATGATAGCATGCGTCTATGACTTTCTCTCAACTAATCCTTATTATAATTTCTGAGAGTAACAAAATAACTGGAGCTACAAATAAATCTTACATAGAGAACTCTTCATAAGATATCAGCAAGAGCGAGCCTTAGTTCAATCTACACAGCAGTTTCAATAAATGGAGGTCTATCTTGCAAGAGTACTTAAAATATGTTTACAGTGGAATCTCGATCTATCGTTTTTCAAGGGGATGGATGAAAAAAACGATGAATGCGAGAAAACGAATTATCCGGGAAACTACTACTAGGGTGTCCTATGAGCGGAAATTTACAGGAAATGTTAGTTCTCTTGGGTATTATATGGGGAAATTCTTCTAAAATTGGAAATTTTTAGCTTTATGTCCATAATTGTGTATATCTATTATATATAGATGCTTCTCCGGATTCATTCATATATATATATAGATAGGATACTAATTCACAGGCTAAACCACATGCGTGATTGAGTTGAAATTTTTACATTGAACTGGCCATAATGTGTAACCACCCGAAAAATTGCGGTTGCGGAACCTCAGTGTCATGGGTTCGATTCCAGAGGGCCTCAAAGCCCCGATTTTTCCCATTTGAATGCATTGCTTTGAATTTTGGGAATTTTTAAAAAATACTTCCAGGATAGGTAGAGAATCAAAACTCTAGGAGCCTTTATATATATTGATTATGATTTGAAAACATAAATGACTTTTACAGAAAATATCCTGCGTTCGATGCTAGGACGATGCAAATATCTGCCCTTTAAAATACATGGGAGAGGTTTTTCATTATTTTTTTTTATGCACTTATTGAAATGATAGGAAGTTTGTGCTTGGCTGGAAGATGAACAGTAAGAATTGGTTTAAGAAAATAATTTTCATAAGATCGTACTATTCTTGCGTTTGATGCCAGAGCACATCAACATTTTTATCATAAGGAATATAAGGGAAAAGTAAGAAGTCGTTTGAGGCAGTTGCAGCCAATATTTCTGCTTGAATTTTCACGCATAGTTAGAAATGGTGATCTTTTATTATGGTGCATAGTAAGTATCGCCAGAAAGACCCGGGTTCGAAGCCAGGCGGTATATATATCCCCCATTTAAAACACATGAAGGTAGCTTTCATTATTTATTGTGATGCACTTATTGAAATGATAGGAAGTTCTTGGTTAGATAGAAGATGTATATTAAGACTCGGTTTAAGAAAAAAATTAGATAAGACCATGCTGTTCCTGGGTTCGATGCCAGACTACATTAAAGATTCTCACATAAGGATTATAAGGGACGTCGTTTGAGGCAGTTGCAGCTAATATTTCAGCTTAAAGTTTTACACATATTTAGCGATGGTTATCTTCTATGTGTGCATATTGATCACCAGGAAGACCCGGGTTCGATGCTAGACGATTAATTTGCAAAAAATTTTAAGAATAATTTCAATCCTTTTTTTTTCTTTTGAGGACCGTCCCGATATGATACCAATATGAAATTAGTGTTGTCGATCTGCTTGCAGTATGCAAGCTACATTTTACTCGTACTAAACTTTACGGGTAATTCTCATCTAAGTTAATGATACCTGATTCATAAACTAAATAATTAATTAATAGAAGACAAATATTACTGCAATGGATGAGTAATTATTTTTTGATGGAGTACTTAGATTTTTCAGATCCAGGAACAATGTCAGCGTAATGAAAGCAGATGGCATTAGTTCAATGTGTTTTCCCTTTCATTCCCTCTGCTTTAGCTCTAATATTTATTACCTTTCATTTTTTCCTATTTACTTATATTAGCATACTTTCATTTTCTCCTTTTTGTTGGCAGTGTTCAAGTACATTAAATTTAAGATTCGCCCCAAGGTTGACTCTTCCTCAAATTTCAATTACTGCTATTCTTAAGATTCTTTCTACAGTTCAACCACTGGTTTGTACCATTTTCACCTTGGAGTCTTTTCCCATGTTCAAGGTCTTGTTTTCCTAAATATTATCCAACATTGTAAACACCTTTGCTTTAGTTTGTTTGCTTTACTCTTTCATGAGTCTTAAGTGAAACTAGAGTGTGTTATTGGTCTTTAATACCACTCTTCGAAACAAACGCAGCTGAATTTTTTAGCTTATTGGATATAGATGAATGCAGATAAATATACAAGGATGATACTTATCCTTGTTTATTAACAATATTCCTACCAACTGTTCACGTACAGCTATAACCAATTTCTAAGTTAACCATGTTAATGAACAGAAACAATTAAGGAGATTTAGGTCGTTAATATGCCTTTAATGGGGTTATAATGGCTGCAAGGTAAGACATTGGCGATAATGATAATTAGGTATCTGTAGATATAGGTGTTCATCAGATTTCTTCTGCAATATCAATTGCTCATTTCTATGATCAATTTTATTTGTCTTTGAAAGCACAATAAAAGAATTAATCAATTTATATACCGCGGACTACCCAACAAACAAAATTAAACCAAGGTTCCTCAACTTTCTTTTCGCAAAGTATTGGAAAAAATTAATTATGAAGGATTCACAAGTTATGGAAATCTTGGTTGCTTATATATTCATGTATTTTTAAATCATCATCTTTCACTGGATATACCTGTTGCTCTAATTTTTTTCCTGAAACAAGCTAGTTATTTATTTAATTAGATTTTAGATAATGATCTTTCTAAATTTTGTTCATTACATGTACCATAATTGAGAGTATTTATAGTAATGATGGATTCTTTAAAACACACCATGATTATAGTTTATGGGTATATAAATGATATTGCGATATAACATACTGTTGTACTTTGTGGGGAACTTTGCTCATGAGATAAAAGATTTAAGTACTGGAATTAACATGAATGTTTGTCATTGACTAAGTTTTGTTTTTGGTTAATAATACACATATTATTTTTCTCCAAGGACGGCGTCGGCAGACTGCATTGAGTGACTATGTTGGGGGATGGCATCAGGATGAATTTTATCTTTGAAAGAATAAAATAAACACTTGCTCGTGAAATAAAATCCGTGACTTATGAAGTGAAGTTAATCAGCGAAGTGATCATCCCAAGTTTATGGGGGTTTATCCAGGAAAGAATAAAATAAACACTTGCTCGTGAAATAAAATCTGTGACTTATGAAGTGAAGTTAACCAGTGAAGTGATCATCCTAATTTTATTCTAAACAATTTAGTGAACAATATATTAAACAATTCAGTGAACCTTTATCTATTTCACTTTTTGAACAGTTTTTAAATTGTTATCTTACATGCGGCTCATGGTGATGCATATTCATCAAGTATTGTTTGAAATGTTACGTTTTTATCTATCTATTATATTCAGTTCTATCTAATCAGTGTTTATTCAATCTTTGTAGAAAATATTTGTATAATAATCGATGCATATTTTTATGAAGTATTTTATTTTTATATCATTCTATTTTTCTGATTTTTTTATTTTTATTTTAAAACATGCTGGATTATGTTTTATGTCACTGTTTTGTATGTAATTATTTCAGCATATATTTTGTACTTACACTTGTAAAATATCTGTGAACAAAAAATGGATCTCTGTAACAAGGAAGAGGGGGGCCAGCTCACCTTACCTATCCCTGACATTAATAAATAAAAGTCAGTTCGTGGGACTTTGTAAGGAGGGATTGTTCGGGGAAACGTAGAGGGGAGAGCGTCTAGGGAGATAGCATCAGGGGGAGGGCGTAGGGACGGGGTCCTGGGGTCGTCCGCACCGAGAGAAACGAGGGGTGGTTGTCCACGTAAACGTAGAGAGGAAGAGGGCGTCTGGTGAGGGAGTTCACGGTAAGAAGTGCCTAGTAGTGGTGCATCTTGGTATGGAAATAGGGTTGTGGGCATCTCGGTATGGGTTGTCGTGTTCAGAGATGTCCTGGTAGGTGGCTTCACAGAATGGGATGTCGTGGTAGGGTCTTTGAGGAAGAGGGCCTAGTTGTAGTTGGTGTCCTGGTTTGGGCGACACGGAAGGAGGTGTCTTGGGATAGGGCATCAGAGGATGCAGCGTTGTGATAGAGGAATCTGGTGAGGGAGGTAAGGGGTGAAAGGGGAGGAGATGTCACGGTAGGTTGAATCGGGTAGGGGGCGTTTTGGTAGGGGAAGTGCTGGGAGGGAGGTTTGCGGTAGGGTCCTCGGGGAAGAGGTCATTGCTCTAGGTGGTGTCTCGATATTGGGTGGCACAGTAAAGAGCGTGCAGGGATAGGCTGTCTGTGTATGGGGCGTCATGGTAGAGGGCATCTGGTGAGGGGGGTCTCGGTAAGGGGTGCCTCGGGTGGGTTATGCGTCGCAGTAAACTGAGTAGGATTTTAGAGGAGAGTGCATTGAGCTAGAGGGGGTCTGATGTGGGTGATCGCCGTAGGGGGTGCTTGGTGAGGGGGCGTGGCGTAGGGGGCATCACGGTAGGATCTTGCGCGAAGATGGGCGTCTCGATATTGAAGGAACTGTTGGGGGCGTCCGGGCATAAGGCATCGGTGGATGGGGCGTCGCGGTAGAAGGTGTTGGGGTAGGGCAAGTCGTGGTGTGGGGCTTAGGGGGATAGGCCGTCCATAGAGAGCGCCTCTGGTGAAGGGGCATTGCTGTAGGGGACATCATCGTAGGGAGTGTCGTGGTATGCGATGTCGTAGTAGATGGCATTGCGGTAGGTGGTGTCACGATATGAGGCACCGCAGTAGGGGTTGTTGAGGGTTAGGACTTCGCAGGAGAGGGCATCGGGGGAGAGGGTGTTGTAAGAGAGGTAAGAGGGGGGATGGGAAATTTGGGGAGATGGTGTTGAGGGAGGGAGAGTAACAATCTTTAATCAACGTCTACACATCATTCCCCGTGTATAGATACTTAACAGTTGCCGTATATCTTGTAGATACTATATGAGTCTTTGCAGATACATTTCATATTGTATACCTGGAATAGCTAATATTAATTCGTGTATAGCTCTTGTAAATATTATTGCTATCTATTATATATAGATGCTTCTCCAGATTCATTCATGTATCCATATATATATACGAGTAAAATGTAGCTTGCATACTGCAAGCAGATCGACAATACTAATTTCATGTCGGCATCATATCGGGACGGCCCTCAAAAGAAAAAAAAAGGGTTTGAAAATATTCTTAAAATTCGCTGCAATTTAATCGTCTGGCCTCGAACCTAGGTCTTCCTGGTGAACCTACTATGCAGCACCACAGAAAATCACCATCTCTTACTATGTGTGAAAATTCAAGCAGAAATATTGGCTCCAACTGCCTCAAGCGACGTCCTAATTTTCAATAATGTAAATGGCTCTCTGGATTCGAACCAAGAACGATCTAGGAAATCTAAAACATGATTTTGAAATGTATCTATGATTTCTATCTACATGCCGAATTTCAAGTTTCTGTATTTTTGGGAAAGGGTTCAAAATAATTATTGAAAATCGGATCAGTTACTGATTGTAGAGATGCCTGGTGTCGAACCCAGGAAACATTGGTAGCTGTGAATGCACAGTTTGATTTTTAAGGACTTGATCTTATCTTATCTTATCTTGCCTCGACCTAGCTTCGAACCCAGGATATTTTCCGTAAAACTCATTTAAGTTTTTGATAGATCATGACCATTTATATAGGCTCCTTGAGTTTTGATTCTCTACCTATCCGGAAAGTATTTTTTTTTTAATTCCCGAAAATCAAAGCAATGCATTTAAACGGGAAAAATCGGGAATTTGGGGCCCTCTGGAATCGAACCCATGACACTGAGGTTCAAAATCGCAATTTTTCTGGAGCTTACACGTTAGGAACAATATGTCGCGCGCGCATTGATTGCGCGCGTATCAACAAATCCCAGTTAACCCGAAAGACGTACCCAAAACGGCTATCACCACGCCGTTTGGGCTCTACGATTTCCCCTTTATGTGCTTTGGGTTGCGGAACGCCGCACAAAAGTTTCAACGTTTCATGAATGAAGTGCTCTGTGGACTTGAATTTTGTTTTGTGTATATAGACGATGTGTTAGTGGCTTCCTCTTCGGAGGAAGAACACGAAGCTCATTTAAAACTATTGTTTGAAAGATTTCGCGATTATGGTGTGCTTGTGAACACTTCGAAGTGTGTTTTCGGTCGCCCTGACGTGACACTTTTAGGTTATAAAGTGTGTGCTAGCCAGTGGCGGCGGGTCCATTGGGTTCACTGGTTCACTGAACCCCCTAAGAAAACTACTGCCCTATTTTTCTATATACCAATGTTCTTACAATAACCCAAATATCCTAGACACCAATCACAGGGCATATTTTTGTTTTGTTGAGTCGCGATTCCTGCCGCTTTTGGTTCTAAGTAGCTTGACTTCGCGTGGGGGCTCACATCCCAGAGTGAACCCCTTCAGCTGACGCGTTGTTGGTGAAGAGCGGTGAGGGGAAAGAGGGGCATACGGCCTTTAAACATGGGCCGATCGCTGCGCTTCGTTGCCGACGAGAATGGCTTCATAGGATTTTCGGAAATTTGTTTTAGGCACTTTCCGGCAAATTAGAGAGTTGAAATTCGAGGGATCGCTGGAAGCCGTGTATGTTCAACGAAAACTACAAACACACCCTCGAAGATTATCCTTGGTTCGACGCTAGGCAAGGGTAAATATTCTCCTATTTAAAATGCATTTCGGCGATTTTTCAGTTTTTTTTAATGCCTTCCCGATAACATGGAAACTTAAAACCCCTCATGTGAATATATATCATAAATACATTACGTATACGCTGTTTAACTTGTCCCTGATGATCCTTGGTTCGATTCCAGAGCACCATTTACATTCTCTATGCATTGCAAAAGGGGATAGTAGAATCTTATTTTAGGATCATCCCGGTATGATATCGACGTAAAACTTTAGATTAAAAGCTATGTAATGGCTACTCATGATACGGTGCAATATTGTGAATTTACGAAGTACGTTCGTATCCAGTCTACATATTCAGTTACGTTGTTGTGGTTGCTAGTGGCGTATTCAGTACACAAACCTAATGCGTTACGTGTTTGTGAACAGATTTTCTCGCTCTTCACGATGACTATTGTCCAATTTCTGAAATATATTAAAATTTCCTCTCTTTCTGTTGAAGAAAAATGTGCAATGAAAGAAGTAGGTAGGCCTATTTCTTTGCCGAACCTATCTCAGAGTCAGTAACAGATATTGCCGAGTGTTTAAGCAAAAATATATGAGAAAAACAGTTAGATTTGTGGCTGTGACTCTTCCAATAGGCTATACTGTTTCCCCTGTTTGCTCTTTGCGAAAGACGTGGAAGCGACCTGGAGGAAAATAGGTGTGTTCGATTTAAGGCATCTCAAAAAATTACAAAGCATGATCTTTCAGTTTTGGGTAAAATGGTGATCAGAAATACTTCAACCTTGAATAAAACAATTTGAGGCAATTGATTTACTTTGTTATGATTATATTTTATTTTTCAGCAAATAAATACAACTTAGTCAAAAGGTATTTAGGTCTTTAAAAATACATACGAAGAAATATGAAGCAAGAATTAAAAAAAGCTCAATTTTCGTGAATGTGGGGATTTCGTGCAACAAAGTCACACATTGTATACATTTACATTTACATTTAAAACCCTGCAATCCGCCAGTGGCGCGTGGCAGGGGGTGTAAGACACCAAAATACCTATCTAATCTGGAGAGCTATTTGCTTCTCTATACTTCGCGGAAAAAATGACCAAAAGTAGCTATCTGTCCTGGCAACTACTTCCCTGTATCGCTTTTTTGTTTTCTCTCGAAGGTCACGTAGGAATATAACTGGGATGACAATATCTGTTATCTCCTCCCCGAAATCGGTAGAGATAAATTTATCAAAAAGCTTCCGTCGATATTCACGTCTTCTATCACTAAGAGAATTCCAACCGAGGGATTCTATCATAGCCGAAACACTGCTGTCGAATCTGAAATCTCCCTTGACGAACCTTGCTGCTCTACGTTGAACCATCTCGAGATCGGAAATTAATCCTACTTCGTGAGGATCCCAAACCGCACAGCAATACTCAAGTAGAGGTCGAATTAGGGAAAAGTACGCTATTTCTTTTACTCTCGGTGAACATCCCCTAAGAATTCTGCTGGCTAACCTTTGCATTCTATTCTATTGTATATACTCAACCGGAAATTTTTATTTCATATTTCTACTGCTTTTATCTGCGGTTGTCGTGAATTATCCTGCGTCCATGAAGGCAGAGGCAATATTCCAGTATAAGCCACAATATTCAACCATATTTGCAGCCACTTTAAAAAAATACGGCTTTTGAAGTGAACCCCCTGTTTTTTTAGTCACGCGCCGCCACTGGTGCTAGCGGAATTTCGCCCCCGTGTGAAAAAATAGACGCAATTCCATATTTTACTAAACCTAAAACGGTGAAAGCCCTCTGGCGATTTTTAGGTATGGTCAATTTTTACAGAAGATTTATACCCGAGGCAGCTTCACTGCAGGCGCCCTTGCATAACCTTTTGAAAGGGGTGAAAGGGAACGCTCCCGTTAATTGGACCCCTGAAACGGAGAGTGCTTTCTCCGAGTGTAAATTGGCTAACGCTACTTCATTATCCCATCCGGATCACTCTTTGCCGCTCGCTATTTTCGCGGATGCGTCTGATTTAACGATAGGAGCGGCATTGCAGCAGCGTGTGAAAAGTGGTTGGCAACCTCTCGGTTTTTTTTACTAAGAAGCTCTCCCCCGCGGAAACAAATTACAGTCCGTACGACCGCGAACTTTTGGCTCTTTATCGAGCGGTGAAACATTTTCAGCATATGGCAGAAGGGAGGTCATTCACGTTGTTCACCAACCATAAACCCCTTATCCTTTCATCAAAAGGTGAATAAGTCACCAGAAATCAGTCAAAGGCCATAGAAATTGAGAAGACACTTGCTTATCATATTTTGCAGCAATATTTAGATAGACCTCAGTTACTAAAAGATGTTACGATAATGATGATTAATGTTGTAGTGGCAAATTTTCCAGTGTGGGAACGCTAAATATAATTGTTAAATTATAAGGAATTTATATGATTTCCTACAATAGCCAAAAGCTTAGAATTAGAATGTATCTGAGCTCGCTGAATAACGCTGAGTCTTTTATACCAAATCAATATTTAGCAATAAATTGGCTATTTTTACTGTGTGGGAACGCCGTTCCCGCACCACTATATCACTGATGATGATGTCTCTGAAGTCTTAGTTCAATTATCCCGCCAATTAGTTGGGCCATGTTGGATTCCTTGGATTCGCATCACGCAGGCAATTGTTAATCGGACCTGGGCCATGCCTCGGATACTCCCGGAAAAAAACGTCCTCCTTAGGCCCGTTTCACATGGACGCGGACTGTCCGCGCTCCGCTCTACGCGCGCGGGGCGCGGAGAGCGGTCGCCGCTTTTCACATGGACGCGGACGAAAACCGTCCGCGGCATTCCCCGTGTATTTCTCCCGTAAGAAGGATGGCCCATGTTGCCATTTACAAATATTTACAAATCGGTAGATAATAAAATCATTTATGGTGTAAATATAAAGGATAAATACATGGTGTAAAAGGTTTTTTTCATATTAGTTAAAATAACATTAATAAAAAATATTTTCTTACATTTCCGCCTGGAAACGCTATTTTCCGACATGATCTTAATAACGCTGTTGTAATCATGGCGTTGCTTTAATTGACACCAAATTTACACAGAAAGTATTCCGGAGTTAACTTTCCATAATGGTAAACATTAATTTACGGTATACCAAATCTGAATACTTTTATAACATAAAAAGTACAGTTTGATCCTAAAATTTCGAATTTTGCATTCCAAAAAGCGATCAGCGGCGAAGTCTCGTACCGTAAGAGATACCCCAATACATGATGCGTATGAAATTTAAAGAAATGTATGAGGTAGTTTTTGGTGAAGGACGGAATACTTTGTCTTATTTCTAAAGGGAGTTATGAATTTTTTAATTTTTTTGCTGCCTTTTTGATTGTTATTTTTCGACTAATGAATTCATCTAACGCTTTTTTAAAGCTATTTTCATCGTACCTTTGATATGATTTACGACGATTTCGTGCGGTCTGAAGTGAGAAGCAAAGTGCACCAGTTTTTTTTTCAGAAGGTTCCTCCAACTCTGAAAACAATATTAAATACTGTGAACATGGACAATGATTTGCCGAATTTTAAAAGAACTACTTTATATCGCTTGCTAACAGACATCGGTTTTGTATATGAATGAAAGGGCTGGTATAGCTTATCAAATGAGAGAGTTAATGACATCATCCGTTGTCGCCATGACTTTCTGACGCAACTACAAAAATATAGAAGGGAGCAAAGAACAATTGTTTATACTGACAAGACTTGGGTAAATGTTGGTCAAACCTTGAGTAAGGCTTGGCGTGATAAACAAATTAAAACGCCACTCGACGCTTTTCTCTCTGGGTTAAGCACTGGATTAAAGGCCCCCACATCTCGAGGAGGTCGTTTTGCCATCATACACGCTGGTACGGAAAATTTTCATCGAGGGGGCCTTAAATTTTTTTTTGCAAGAAAAATACCATGGACGAACATGACGAAGTTGACGGGGATTGTTATGAAAACTGGTTCGAAAACTGCCTTCTCGCAAACATTCCTAGGGGCTCAGTAATTGTTTTGGACAATGCATCGTATCATTCCAGGAAATTAGAATATTTACCGACAGTCAGCTGGAAAAAAGATATTATAAAAGAGTGGCTGGCAAGTAAAAATATAAACTTTGACGCTGACAGTTTAAAAAGAGATTTACTATTTTCAGTCAATCAAATTCGGAAAGATTTTGAAAAGTTGAATGTAGATGAACCTGCGAAGTCGAAGGGATGCATTGCAATCAGCCTTATCATTGCGAGTTGAACCCGATTGAAAGAGTTTGGGCGCAGATCAAACATTATGTTGGGATGAAGAATACTTCATTCAAGAAGAAAGATGTGGAGCGGATTATTTCGGAGAGTTTCGGCAAGATCTCAGCTCAAAATTGGCAAAACCATGTAGAACATGTGATGAAAGTAGAAGAAGAAATATGGCACGCAGACAATTTGCAAGACGACGTAGATGAATTAATTATTCGTCTCTCATCGTCGCGGTCAGCAATAGCATCGGAAGATGAGCCACAGCCAAGTACATCAGGTTTCATGGAAGGGTTTGAATCACTTTCAGATTCTTGACTGAAAAGGTTAGAAACACATCTCCCTTCAACATATTACTCTATTACAGGATAGATAATCAGTTTTAATTTGATTCCTATTCTGATGTTAACCGAGTAAAATACGTCCAGAAAGAGAGAGCGCCAAATTTGCTTCATATTGTTTTTCACTCCAGAATCTAATGGTTTGTCTGATAGTATTGTAATACATTTCAAACTAAAAAATCAATGAAAGAACTAACTAACTCTAAGAGCTTCCAGATATCCGTATTTTAAACATCTTACGGTAGCCAAATCGAATTCGGCGCGTTAATCCGATTGGCAGGGAGAGGAGGGTCGACGAAGCGTACGCTTGGCAATATTGTTCTACTCTGACAAATCTGCTTGGTCCGCGTCAGCCGTCCGCGTTCATGTGCAAGCACAAACCTGTCTCTGTGGCCCGTACGCGCGCGGACGATCCGCGGGGCGTAGGGGCCACGCGGATGGCTCCTCCGCGTGCGGACTGTCCGCACTCATGTGAAAGCTTCCATTAACGTCAATGGAACCTTATCCGCGCGCGTAGCGCGGAGCGCGGACCGTCCGCGTCCATGTGAAACGGGCCTTATAGTAAGGACGTATGATCGCGATGATGCAAAGCGAGCATATGCAATGGTCAATAAAGTTCACACTAAAGTGCAAATTGCAAAGAAATTTAAAAAAACAATATCAATATATATATGATACATCAATGATTTTATATATAGTCTAACTAACTATAGTCACATTTTATTTAGCCGTTAAAACATTAAAGGAAACTTATGAAAACGATCAACAGGTGATCGATCATATCTGAGAAAATCATCTCATATCACATTGAATAAAAGAAATCACACATTACCTTGATAAATCAGGAACAGGAAACCACTGGATCACGATTTATGAAAACGCCCGAACACAGGAGAAGGGAAGCCAAACTCCAGATTGCATGAGGCTGACGACGAAGTCAACGAAATTCGTTGATCTTGATGAATTCAAAATTCATGAGTTCCGAGATTTTGCCGACAGATAGCGTTACCGCGTTACAATACGTGCGCTCCGTACGCTCACTTCAACTTAAAATTAAATTTGTGTGCCACTTCCGAGAATATATAATACATGGTGAACAGATCATTTAAATTAGGAAAACTTGCAAATTTGTTCTTGGTAATAATTTCCGGTAAAACTTAAACAAACATTTCTTAATGCGAAAATACAAGAAATATACGTATATGTATTTTTTATGTATTTCTGAATCATTTTTACAAATGTATCCATGCATGAAAAATACATAATGTATTTTTCATATATGGATACATATGTATAAATGCTCAATAAATACAAATGTATTGCAAATGTAATACAATTCATAAATACATATGTATGCATCCAGTTAAAATACATCACAAATACATATGTATATGTGAAAATGGAACAATCGGGATATATCCTGAAAATGTTTTGTTTTCTTTGTCCATGTGAAAGTATGGTATCTATAAGTTTTTCGGAATAACCATTGGAGAGAGCCATGCATTTTATGGTTTTTAGTTCCCGAGAAACGTTTGATGGAGAGAGGGGGATATTTAAGAGGCGATTAATAAAACTATGAAAAGCTGCGTGTTTATGTGTGACTGGATGATTAGAGGTTGCATGAATTGTGTGGTTCGTATAAGTCGGTTTTCGATAGATAGAAAATTCAATTGAATCTGCATTCTTTGAGAGAGTTAAGTCTAGGAAGTTCAAATTGTTATTATTCTCTATTTCTAAAGAAAATCTGATTTTACTGTGTTGTTGGTTTAGGTGTGACAGCTATTCAACTGTCTGTGGGATCCATTCCAAATACAAAGGACATCGTCAACATATCTCAGTAATCTCAACCTCAAGAAAACGGGTTTTCGTCATTCTGGGAATTTGTAAATAAATTATTCTTAAAATTATCTAAAAATATTTCGGCTAAAATTGGCGAGAGGGGAGATCCCATCGCTAGACCATCGGGTTGATTAAAAAAAGATTTTTCAAACAAAACTAATTCTGCGAAATACATAAATCTGTCAACAGTAAAATATCGTGAACAACATTTCTGTCCAAGTTTTTGTCGTACAATAATTTTTCCAACAGCAACAACACCTCTTTCCTAGCGATTTTTGTAAATATGTTATTAACATCAAAAAAACAATTTTTTAGTTTGTATATAATTTCAAATTTTTTAGTCTATTAGCAAGGTCGATGGAGTTTCGGATACCATATCTAGGTGAAAACAGGGTTAAGTTTTAAATAAGTTCATTCACTATAGAGGCCAGTTTGTGGGTTGGGGAGGAAACACATGAAATAACTGGGCGGATGGGGATATCAAGTTTATGTAACTTTAAGAGAGCGTATAATCGTGGAGGAAGAGGATTTGGATTAATTATTTTATAATAATCCTTGGGTTTTAGCACAGTTGTACACTTCTTCACTATTTCTTTCACTTTTTTATTTAGTTCGTTGGTAGGGTCGTTGATTTTCAATATATGGTTGTCTTCTATGAAGGTTTGTACTTTTTGAGTGTAATTACTTTTGTCTATTATGACAATGCACTTTCCTTAGTCGGCTTTGGAAATAACGAGATTTTCACGTTCCACAGTATTCATGATGCTAAGTAAGGTTTTCTGGGAAGTAAGTTTACGGGGAAGTAAGAAGGCAACACTAGATTTTTCAGATTTTAAGTGATGGTATGGGTGAAGTTATGTTTTAAGGAACGATCATTCCCTTGATGGTTGAAAATATATTCACAATAAGCTATCAGATTCTTAAAATCGTTACCGTTATAATGGCTAGAATTAAAATTTAGGCCTTTTGATAGGAAGTTGACTTCGTTATCAGAAAAGTTAACGTAGGATAGGTTTTTCACTCACTGGTAATATACATGCTCTGTGGGAGGGAGTTTTGAGGAAAATCGGCGGCAGGTGGAATCATCCTGCGTAATTACTTCTGGGATAATCTGGTGAGTTTATCGCGGAGGGTATTTAACTTCTTAAAACAGATCTCACTGGCAAATGTTCTCACCTTATCATCAAAGCAAGCCCATTCAATGGGATAAAGGGATTCCAAAGGAATTCTACGCAGGATGATTCCATTTTTGGAATCTAGAACTCGTTCAGACCGGAAAATGACTGCTGCGCAGCTTTTAGTTTCATTATTTGGCATTTATTCGTTTTTTAAGTTCCTAGAGTGAGTTTGTTGGTAGTTCTTAGCGTTCCTTTAAGTTTTGAATGCCTAGTGTAGGCTTGGGTTTGTGACTTGTAAGTGCTGTGTTACTGTATGTTTCTTTGTGGTGTGGGTGCCATTCACGTATAAGCATGGCTACTTCAGTGGAGGTTGTGTGCTCTATTTGCAAAAGCGTGGTTTTGGACAATGAAGAAACGGCTGTGGTAACGATCCGGTCTTTGATTTTAGTATGGTTCGGATCCGAACGATTTAGATGAAATGAATGAGGAAGAAGAAGACGACATTACTCCGCATTTCGATATCTTACCTCATCCTCGCCAAATTGAAAACTCACCCGAGGATACAAACATCAAGAAAAACATTCGTCCAAATTAATGGGGTATCTTTCCTTTTATTAAATTTTATCTTACTAAGTTATAATTATTAAACGCTTAAATATTTTATTAGTAAAATTATTTACTTGTAGGAATAAGAATATACTTTCCGGCATTATAATCGGTGTTTTGATGGATACTCGCACATAGGCGCTCCGCGTTAGTGGTCATCTACTGAGTGTGCGAACGTGTTTGGCGCTTCGTAGAAGCTACAATTTTTGGACTACGGAGATAATAATAAAACATTCTGAAGCCTTTTGATGTGTTCTACAACTTTTATTTCGATATATTTTTTGATTTAATGATAATAAAAGGTCGAAAATCGACATTTAACGCTGATTTTCCCGTTAAAGCTACCCTAAGACGAGTTGTTTTTCGTGTGTAGCTTTAGATTTTCTCATTTTTCTTTCAATATAAAATACCATGGGTCTAGTTTACACTTTAGTAAGTAGCTTAAATCAAACCGTGTGTCTTTATCACCATTAGATACGGAGATATACCGTTCAATATGATGCAAGGTCGAAAATCCAAGATGGCGACTTTTGTTTAAATATTTAGGCATGTTGCCCAATTGGGATTTTTTGGGATTTTTGGGATTTTGCTTTTGGCGGCTCAAAGAACATCTCCACCAATTTTCAGCTTGATAAACCAAAAAGGATAAGTTGAACCTATTCTGCCTCCACTATAGATGGTTAAAGCAATCTTCCAGGGAGACGAAGATCCGGGGTTCGATTCCCGGACCCGTCATATTTTTTTTCTGTCCGATTTTCCTTCGAAATTTTTCTGGGTGCTTACCCTTATGTGCAATATATCTTTAACCCTTTTCTTATAATCTTCTGAAGGATGCATTACATTTAATCTATTTGAATCGATAAATATTTAAAGATTGAGGAATGCGGATTAAGTGGAGATCGCAAACATTTCCCAGATTCAGTGATTGTAATCTTTGGGAGTTGAACCGTGAGTTGTATCAATTCTCCAACATCGTATGCCTAATCAAAAATTTGAAGCAAGTTTATTTTATTACATGCAAATAGTTATTGATTTGTTGTTTTTTGAGGGCCTCCACGCAAGATACATTTTGAATCTTTCTGCCGTAGGTGTTTTACCTTTGTTTCTGTTTTTGAATTTTGATTACAATTGTGTTTGTTTTAGAGTGTTATATAACATATTTCTGTCGTGTTTAATAATCCTTTCCTATATCCTTGAGTGCAATATTGAAAATGTCTTCTTAAATGTGGTGCTGTTTATCCTAATTTGATCTTCGAATAGGTATTTTTTTTATAATCTTTAAACAAATGTTGTCTTCAACTAAAAAAATTTACATTCGAAGGATCTAAGATCTAAGATTTAGGTGACCTTGTAGACTTAATTACAAATTACTTTGTTCATTAGTTTGCGAATTTACATATATCCTAACATTTGCAATCTAAATAAAATTATGAGGAATGTGTTATGATCAAGAATGTAACAATATTATATATCGATTTCAATTTCCCCAATGAGATTCAACGGGCACAATAGGGAACAATCTCGTGGTGCCCCATTCCTTCGCGATCTTCTCCTAAGGAATTTTTCGACTCCCCGATCTTTCTTTTTATTTTTAAATGATGCGATCCTTTTTATGGGAGATGGAAGCTGGATCGGAAGGTTGTGATTTCCATACCGTTCCATAGATGGGCATCTGTTTATGCGTCAATGGAGAGTTGGTCCAACGTAGTTTAGATTTGACGGTACATTGTTCTTAAATCGATTCTCGGCCCAGTCGCAAATTTTCCACGCAATTTTCTTTCCCAAAGGTTTTGTAACAGAAGCAGAAAAGAGAGAAATTTCGATATGATCGAATTTAACATGAGCAAAATTTAAATATAACGATATTAGATATATTTTGAATGGTATTTTCCGTTACTTGGTGGAGTTCTATAATGGATGAAAATAAAGGAACACTTTGTACTAATTCCACAGAATATCTATAAAATATAAATGCTTCTCCGGATTCATTCAAGGATATGGATAGATAGATTGATATTATACTAATTCACAGGCTAAAGCACCAGCAAAATCTAAAAATGGCAAGTAAGTACTGAGGAAGAAAAGCGGTTTGTACAAGAGTGCATGAGGGTTGTTCAGAATGGTTTTCGTAAGCAATTAGGACTCATCGTCGATTTTTCGAAGCCTGGATTCGGCAGCACTAATCATGGGAACACAGCTCGGCGCTTTTTCGAAAATTCGAGTGTGTCCGCTATGATAACGGGAGTCAACAAAAGACAATCACACGCTTTTACGTTATTCTGCTGTTTCGAGTGGAAATAATCATATTCTTGAGATTTGTTGGGAATAATCTTCTTTGTCAGCTCATGCATTATTACCAATCGGCCAAGTACCCGAAGGCGCTTTTGAAGCACAGTAGAAGGATATCAAAAGTATCCGAGATAAGTTATCACGAAAGTATCCGAGATCAAAAACAACAGAAGATGTACAGATGTTACCCTGAGCCAATTCCAAACATTTGAAGTATCCGAAAATGCATTTTTCCGTAGCCATAGCTTATGTTAAGTCCCTTACGAAAAAAAGTTACCGCTTACAGGGGCAACTCGTCCAACAGAGCGAGCGAGCCTACAGTAAAGATAGAGAGAGTATATCGATGGAGGACATAGTGTTCTATGCAGATCCACGTTGAGCGTTTGGAAGGATTTGTTTTCGTTATTGTTACATCACTTACTCAAATCGACTTTGAGTGGCGTAAACATGGAAGAGTACTATTATAGCAAAACGGAGGTCAGAATGAAGTGATTTGGTGGTTTAAAAGTGGTTTAATTGATAGGTTTTTTATACATAAGGAAAGGGTTGAGGTGACTTTGCACACGAGGGCGTGCACCCAGGAAAATTCCCAAGGAAAAACGGACTTACCCTTGCGCAGAAAGTCCCCAAAACGGGTTGTTAAAATGTTCTGTCTTGGTAGCCTAGATAGGCAGCCTCCCGGATAGAGGTAGATTCCGGGTTCGATTCCCGGCCCTGTCAGACTTTTTTAATGTCCGTTTTTCCTTGGGAGTTTTATTATAGATATTTTCCCTCTGCCGCTTAGAATTTGTCCACATTTGCAAAACTAAATTCAGAATTCCGCAGTTTGTGTTCGCAAGACGCTGAAAGATGACGTTAGAACATGAATTCTTTGACGATGTTCGAGTAAAATCCAAGATATTTTCTTAAATGGGTCGGAAATATGCCTTTTTCAAGTTCAATATAAACCAAACAGACGCATTCTGGGCACATTGCATCTTAGTAGGTAGTTCTTGCGAAAAGATCTTGGATTGAATTTACCAATTGCATTTTAATAGAAGGCGATTGGAAATTTTCTAAGCATCTGAGGGAATGAAAGAAACAAAACTATTTTTACAAAATTTCACGACGTGCTCCGACCACATAAGATCATACGTGGATGTAGCATGTCGTTAAAATTTGTAAAAATAGTCTATTCCTTCATTCATTCCCTCAGATGTTTATGCAAACATCGATGTTATTAATTGAGTTACAGAATGGGATGTCCGTATTGTTGAAAACAGTGGCGCAGCGAAAGGGGGGGATAATATGTATAGTTACATTCTAAACGAATAAAAGTCTTCATTACTCGGGACGATAATCTTAAAATAAGGATCAGTACATTTTCTATTTACAGAAAGAAAGGTGGAAAAAAAGGAAACCTGGAATAAATGCTAAAAGAAAAGATCAAGAACAAACATATAATTGTTCTTTTCCTAACTAAATAGAAAGAAAACCAGGCATATTTACTTAAATCCTAACAATTTAGTCTATTTTTGCAATATTTTCAGAGGGGTCTAAGATAAATTCCAGCCAATGTAATTTGGAAAGCTATTCAGACTTTCCAGCAATTAAATGTTTTAATGGATTGGGCATTGCATAATTAAAATTGCTGCAATTCTGCGTTTTGTATATAAATCCCTCAACTTCTCCATCCTCTCTCCTTCAATGCATGGATCAAAACATCAATTGTATGGTTCCGGCAAATATTACAGCAGAGTGTTAACAATTCTCACATTTTTAATGGCATAATGACAGATTGACAATGCAGTCTCTTAGATCACATAAAATTAATTGCTCTGTATTTGCTTGGATTAATGCAAAGTAAAGCTATCCCTTACTTATCCCTCATTTACTTCATTAGTAATAACATGAATTCGTATCATCAAATTATATATTATGTGATAGCTAATTGAAATATACTCTATTGAGGTGAAAGAGAGAAAAATTACAAATTTAAATTTTCATATTGCTTATATTTTAAGTTCTGTCACTGTTTTATGATTTTTTTCATATCGGATGCAGAAAGTATGCTCTCAATTTTCCGAAGATAGTAAAATACTTTTTAATAGTAAGATTGTGATGAGCAACCTAATGCAAATCATCTCTTTTTTCTCATCTCTCAGCGCACCAAATCACTTCCTCAAATTTCATAACTTACATTGTAGAAACTAATAGCTTGAATACGAAAGAATGATCTTCTGTTGCATCTTATTACTGAAAAATTGTACTTTTTTTGACTTTGACAGACTGATGTTGCACTGATCATTTGGGCGAGTACTGCATCTTATCTCCAAAGAAGAGATGAATTTATCTATTATAAACATTTGTTGAACATTTATATTAAATGTTATGTAGTTTATATTAATTTTAATTCTTTGTGTTCTTGCAAGGAAAAAATAAATTTTACCTGGCTTAGTTTGGCTCAAGACTATATTTGAATATAAGAATAACAATGTGAAAAACAATGTGAAAAACAATATGAGTTGCAAGTTGTTCATCTGCTGTCGATGCAGAACTTAACAGGTGTTTTCTCTTGGCACTGTGAGAGCGAAGCTCCGATCCGCCGGCAGCAGCGTCGGCGCATGCGCATCAGGGGATGCAGGCATCAGCGCCACTCGCTCGAGCTCGAACATACCGCCCCCCTTGGAAGCTCCTTCTTTCAATGAAATACAAAAATAATATGAATTAATAAATTTGGAAAATTATTGAATCATAGATCAATGGAGAGAACACAAAGTTTTTTGATCGATCTTTTAAGTAAACCCGTTGAAGTTTTCACGGTAGCAACCCGGCACAAGGCATCTCTTCCGGTTTTCCACTTGAGTGGTGGCTGGTTTTCCTCGGAAAGTAACACCAATGTCCCTTCCCGGTGATTCCCGGACTTGATGTGCCACTTTGATCTCTGCTGGAGACAGGACAGGTAATCGGATCCTCCAAAAGGCCTGGATAAGCTGCTGAACATGCTGCCATCGGGACAAGCGATTGACCTGAACAGGAATCAAGTTCGGTTCTGGCATTAAGTGCTAGCCAAATAAAAGACGACCAGGGGTAAGAGACATTAGGTCATTGGGGTCATTTGATATTGGGCTGAGAGGGCGAGAATTGACGCATGCTTCAATTTGAATTAATAAAGTATTGAATTCTTCATAAGTAAGAATGGAGTTTCCGCTTTCTCTTAACAAATGTCGTTTGGTAGAATTTACTCCCGTTTCCCAGAGGCCCTCGAAATGGGGGGAATGGGGTGGAATTAAATGCTACATTCTACATTGTCTTCTGCTAAACTTTTAAAAACTTCACGTTGATGATGTCCTGAGAAAAATAATTTGCGCAATTCTGCCAATTCATTTCTGGCTCCTACTAAATTCAGGGCATTGCGGCTGTAGATATGGTTCGGCTCGCCGCGACGTGCCATAAAACATGGCAATGCGGCTAGAAAGGCGACAGTTGTCTGATCCGTAACTAGATGAATAGCGTTTGAAGAAAGGCACAATGCGGCGTATCCTTTGATAGGCGGACTGCGTCTCTGCTGCACGCGCTTATACCATAGAGGTCCGAAATAGTCGAATTGGCAAAGGCTCTGCCATGGATCACTCTATGAGGAGGCAATTCTCCCATTAGTTGACTGGAACTGATAGGTTTCGCCTTCACAATTAATGGTCCTAGAAGATCTAACGGATCAAACAACCTCGAGGTATCTGACAATATAATGCGTTTTGAGACTTGAAATTTAGTATTTGAGAATCGAACAGTGAAATGAAAATAATCCAATTCTGGTAGCCACAATAATCTTAACGTTTTATTCGGAAGCGTATACGGACATTCTCGGACCTCCATCTGAATCGTTTCAAGGAGTCGAGGAAAATTAGCGCACCATTTGTGCAATTGAAACCCTTCGGACGAGAGCAAGTCAATCAATTCCTTTTGAACATTTAACGCTTATTCAATGTTCTTAGCACCGGTCATAATGTCGTCCATATAGCAGTTGTTATTCAAAGCCGCCGCTGCGCGAGGGTAATTAACACCGTCATCTTTGGCTAATTGCGACAGACATCTAGTGGCTAAAAAGGAAGACAACCCATAAGTCACGGTGCTCAGGCAATTAGTCTTCAGCTGATTTTCCGTAGAGTCTCTCCAAAATGTGCATGTTCGTATCAGGTGGTCGCAGCCTGATTTCGCGATACATTTGCCCGTGATGAAGACAAAAGCATAAGTTCTAAAGGAGAGAAGAATTGAAAACAGATCTTGTTGAACGACAGGACCGACCATCAAAACATCATTCAAAGAAATACCGGTATAGCTTTAGGCAGTACGTTCGAACACAACCCGAAGTTTAGTGGTGCTGCTGCATTGTTTTATAACTGGATGGTGAGGTAAATAAAAGGTTGGCTCGAATGATTTAAGGTTGTCTTCAAATGACACTTCCATGTGATCCAATTCCAGGTATTCATTAATAAAGGTACGATAATCATTCTTGAGTTGCTGATCAAATGCGAATCTTATTTCTAACATTTCGTATCGTCGAAAAGCATTTGTTTTAGAATTGCCTAAAATACTAGGATCATGGCGAAACGGAAGCGTAGTAACTAATCTGCCGTTTTTATCTCGGCGGGCATGGGTTTTAAAATGTTCTTCTCAAGCGTCCTCCTCTTCGGATAGCAGAAGTTTCCCTTTGTTAACTTGCTCGATTTCCCAAAAGTTTTTTATTAAGTCCTCTAAGCTGTCACCTTGAGTGCTGAGATGAGAATGAGAAGATTGTGAACGGTTTTCGGAGTAAATCTTGGTTAGAGCCTCCCCTGATATCACCCAACCCAGAACTGTTTTCTGTAGGAGAGGTAGATTATTCAAAAATTCGTATTTGGCAAACACACATAATACGCAAAAACAATCCGGCACCGATGAGAATATCTATTTTCTTTGGGCGATAGAAGTGTGGATCGGCCAGTTGTATGTTCTTTGGAGCATAAAATGAAGACCAATCTACATTTATCGAGGGTAACTCTTCGGTAATTTTAGCTAAAATGAAAGAATCAAATTCGGAGCATTTATCCTAGATTTTATGCTAGTCCGAACGAGATGAGACGTTCGGGATGTACTTTGATTAACACCCAGAATAGGTTTGTGTATCTTCGTCCTCCGAAGGCCTACCGATCTGAAGAGCGATTCCGTAATGATTGGGATCCAGAATCCAACAAGGCTCTGCATGAATGCCTCCTGAGTCCGCAATGTTGACGATGGCAGTAGCAAAAATAATTTGTTGAAAGGCATTAGTTTTGTGGAGGCAAAACTCGGTATTTTATGGATATTGAGAAAGAGATGGTTCGGATGACTCAGGAAAGATATACGTCCAAATGCAATAAGGTGTTGTGTCTTTTACCACATTTCTTGCAGGAGGATGATTTGCAATTGATTGTCAAGTGCCCTGGTCATAAGCAATTCATACATAGTTATAAATTTTTCCACTTATTTATCCTCTCCGATACTATCATTGACCAAACGAACTGCATTGGAAAAGCTCATGCGCCTTCTCGCATAATGAGCAAAAAGATGGTTGTGTGGCAATATGCGTACAATATTTACGATTATGATCTCGTTGAGGCATGTAATTAATACCATGTTTACTCGAAACATTAGCAGAGTGAGCCTTGAAATGAGAAAAATTATTATTTAATTCTGCTAATATAGCTATTCTGCTGCTAGCTAATTCTGCTGTTTCCAGAGACTTGCAGCGTTGCGACAGGAATGAAAGTAAACCATGAAAGTAAAGGCAAATTAAAATCAAAGTTATTTACGGGAAAAACGGACTTCATTTAATTAGATTCAAGTCCAGCGTCATTTTTTCTCGCATTTCTTTGCACTCCCTCAGAAAAACGGACGTGAAAAAAGTCTGACAGGACCGGGAATCGAACCCGGGACCTTCCTCTCTATAGAACAGTTGGAAGAGTGCCTTAAGCAGCTCAGCCACCAGGCCAGACAAATTCTCTCACGCCGTTTTGAGCTCGGGCCAGATAGCTTAGATGGTTAAAGCAATCTTCCAGGGAGTCGAAGATCCGGGGTTCGATTCCCGGACCCGTCATACTTTCTTTCTGTCCGATTTTCCTTCGAAATTTTTCTGGGTGCTTACCCTTATGTGCAATATATCTTTAACCCTTTTCTTATAATCTTCTGAAGGATGCATTACATTTAATCTATTTGAATCGATAAATATTTAAAGATTGAGGAATGCGGATTAAGTGGAGATCGCAAACATTCCCCAGATTCAGTGATTGTAATCTTTGGGAGTTGAACCGTGAGTTGTATCAATTCTCCAACATCGTATGCCTAATCAAAAAGGTGAAGCAAGTTTATTTTATTACATGCAAATAGTTATTGATTTGTTGTTTTTTGAGGGCCTCCACGCAAGATACATTTTGAATCTTTCTGCCGTAGGTGTTTTACCTTTGTTTCTGTTTTTGAATTTTGATTACAATTGTGTTTGTTTTAGAGTGTTATATAACATATTTCTGTCGTGTTTAATAATCCTTCCCTATATCCTTGAGTGCAATATTGAAAATGTCTTCTTAAATGTGGTGCTGTTTATCCTAATTTGATCTTCGAATAGGTATTTTTTTTATAATCTTTAAACAAATGTTGTCTTCAACTAAAAAAATTTACATTCGAAGGATCTAAGATCTAAGATTTAGGTGACCTTGTAGACTTAATTACAAATTACTTTGTTCATTAGTTTGCGAATTTACATATATCCTCACATTTGCAATCTAAATAAAATTATGAGGAATGTGTTATGATCAAGAATGTAACAATATTATATATCGATTTCAATTTCCCCAATGAGATTCAACGGGCACAATAGGGAACAATCTCGTGGTGCCCCATTCCTTCGCGATCTTCTGCTAAGGAATTTTTCGACTCCCCGATCTTTCTTTTTATTTTTAAATGATGCGATCCTTTTTGTGGGAGATGGAAGCTGGATCGGAAGGTTGTGATTCCTTTACCGTTCCATCTGTTTATGCGACAATGGAGAGTTGGTCCAACGTAGTTTAGATTTGACGGTACATTGTTCTTAAATCGATTCTCGGCCCAGTCGCAAATTCCCTCCTCGGATTTTCCACGCAATTTTCTTTCCCAAAGGTTTGGTAACAGAATCAGAAAAGAGAGAAATTTCGATATGATCGAATTTAACATGAGCAAAATTTAAATATAACGATATTTGATGTATTATTAGTGTTTACAATAGCGATTTTATCTGTGTCCATGTAGGACTTCATTGGAGCTAATGTGGTACACTTGAGTTAAATTCATGGACACCGCTACCTTTAAGGGATTCCGAAATACGTATTTCAGAGTGTACAATTGTTACAAGTTTGAATACCTTCACCGGAAGTGTTTTGCATTGTTATCAAATTCCTCACTTCCATTATCTATACTTCATAATTACATAATAAGTCAGTTTTGTCTACAATTGCTTCTATCAATAGTATCTGGCTCGACTTTGTTGAAGGAGTATTTTATCTTTTTTTAATTGTTTCTTTCACTGACAAGTTGTTTTTAGTAACAAGAAACGTTTCGGATATCGATAATGCTAAATTCACGTTAGAATATGCAATTAAATCGCTAATGATTGAGATGAAGTTATAAGAAACTCCTTAAAAATGGCGCCTCAATTCATAACAAGGAACACTTGCCCAATGAAGCACTGACAGTTGCAGTCGATGACTACGTAAATGTATCTAATACATAGAAAGCCCTACGCGTAATACACTGACGTATACAAATTCCCGACCTTTTTCGCTCGTGCTGGAGACTCGAAACTTCGCACGACCGTTCCTTTGCAAAATCGACAGTAGGAAAACTTCCAAAATCCGAAATTATTTAAACGGAACCCGCACAAAAAAAATCAAACTGGCGGTTTTTCGACGTTTTCGAAATGCAGACCTTTGGTTACGACTCCGTATCTTTTCGGTCTTTGTTCGGATCGAATATATTTGACAAAACTGAAAAACAGGAATCGATTCATCCCCAAAACGAGATCAACTCTCTGCGCCTCCTAGTTTTCCCTCCAGATTACTTTGAATACACAATTTGGCGGAAAATTTCCCGATTTTCGAGGTTATTCAACCGTGGCTCCTAAAATAAAGGTGGAATGAGAATAAAATGCGTCTCCTTTTATAGAATACCTATAGGTTTACTATTATTTGTCTTTTATTTTCGTATATGTTTCATTATTCTCTGGTTTCGTGGTGCCAATGTCGGATTTTCGTAAAATTTGCGAAACTTCTCATATACTTTCAATTGCAGTAATATACTAGTATAGAGGGTTCAATGGTGGAGTTATTATCAGAGGAAGTGTAGAGAAATTCACAAATTGAGCTAAATTTTCCATAACGTTAACATCCAGTATGTTTATCAGCTTGAATTGTGTAAGCACTGGCGATTATATCGTATTCCATCCATAAGTAATACACAGAAAGAAAGGTGGAAAAGTAGGAAATCTGGAATAAAAGGAAAAGGAAAGGAAAAAAAACACTTATATGGTTGTTCTTGAGCTTAACTAAATAGAAAGAAATCCAGGCAAAATGACTGAAAATATTGCAAATATAGACAAAATTGTTTGGAATTAAGATGAGTCTAAGATAAATTCCAGCCAATGTAATTTGGAAAGCTATTCAGTCTTTCCAGCAATTAAATGTTTTAATGGATTGGGCATTGCATAATTAAAATTGCTGCAATTCTGCGTTTTGTATATAAATCCCTCAACTTCTCCATCCTCTCTCCTTCAATGTATGGATCAAAACATCAATTGTATGGTTCCGGCAAATATTACAGCAGAGTGTTAACAATTCTCACATTTTTAATGGCATAATGACAGATTGACAATGCAGTCTCTTAGATCACATAAAATTAATTGCTCTGTATTTGCTTGGATTAATGAAATGTAAAGCTATCCCTTACTTATCCCTCATTTACTTCATTAGTAATATCATTAATTCGGATCATCAAATTATATATTATGCGATAGCTAATTGAAATGTATTCTATTGAGGTGAAAGAGACAAAAATCGCAAATTTTAATTTTCACACTGCTTATATTTTAAGTTCTATCACTGTTAATATGATTTTTTTCATATCGGATGCAGAAAGTATGCTTTCAATTTTCCGGAGATAGTAAAATATTTTAGAATAGTTAGATTGTAATGAGCAACCAAATGCAATTCATCTCTTTTTTCTTGTCTCTTAGCGCACCAAATCACTTTCTCAAATTTCAAAACTTAGAATGTAGAAACGAATTACTTGAATCCGAAAGAGTGATCTTCTGTTGCATCAAATAACTGAAAAATTCTACCTTTTTGACTTTTACAGACTGATGTTGCCCTGTCCAATATGGCGATTTCTGCATCTTATCTCTATAAAAGAGACGAATTTATAGTTTATAAACTTTTGTTGAACATTTATATTAAATATTATGTAGGTTTTATTATTTCAAATACTTTGTACTTTGCAAATTCGAGTTTTAATTTTTTTGTGCAACAGTTATATTTTTATTTTCCCTCTTCTTCGTTCTTAGATATAGTAATTGTATTTATGTTCACATTATCATATTTAGCACAAGGAGTTCGAAGCACTTGCAAAAGGCAGGAAATGGGACTGACCATAACGTGTAACCACCAGAAAAAATGAGATTTTGAACCTTAGTGTCATGGGTTCGATTCCAGAAGGCCCCAAATTCACGATTTTCTCCATAGAGATACATTGCGGGGATTTTCAAAAACTTTTTGAGTTACTTCCCTGCAAGGAAGAGAGTTGGAATTCGAGGGATCGCTAGAAGCCCTGAATATCTGACTATATAGTATATATAGTCGGATATAACTATAAAGTCATTGTCAAGAATCATCCTTGGTTCGACGCTAGGTCTCAGCAACTATCTTCCATTTAAAATGTATTGTGGTGATTTTTAAGATTTGTTTGAACCCCTTCCCGATATTATAGAAAATTAAAACTTGGCGTGTGAATAAAGATCATAGATATATTTCATTTGCGGTGTTTTAGGTTTCCCTTATCGTCCTGGGTTCTATCCCAGAGTGCCGTTAAGATTAACCTATGCATATCAGATGTGGAATCTTAATTTTGAACCTTCCTTTTATGATATCGACTTCAAAATTTGAATAAAATAAGTTTTATTTCTATCAGGGCGTAATATGCATTCACACCTTCCAAAAGATCCAGGGTTCGACACCAGGCGTCTCTGCTATTAGAAACGAATGGCGGGAATTTCAAACTATTTATGATTCGGCTTCGAAAATATTTTAGGGTACATCACGGTAGGATAGGGAATAGAAAATCATAGGGGTCATGGGAAACGCGCTCTTCCTTCAAAATATCCATGAAACTGAAAGCAAATGTGCGTGAGTTCGTCGCAAGGTGGGTGAAAAATTCTCCTATTTCAAATAAATGGCTTTTATTTTTAAGAATATTTTGAATCCCCTTTATTCAGGACCTTGTCGATATGATGTCGACTTGAAATTTGTATTATCAATATGCTTGCAGAATGCAAGCAACTTTTACTCGTATAGATAATATCTTCAGATATTATAAGGATTACCAGAACTAGTACCATTACACTATGTATATGACAGATGAAAATTGTCTATTTTAGAAATGCTAATCATATTAAAAGTTATGGAGTACAAACTCCTCTCTGAACTCTTGTTAAAGAAGAAATTAATAAACTAAGAACAGTCCGACTTACCTTTCATTTTACTAGAGCCTTGTTCATGACAGTGAATCTCTGAGTGGAATTCTTCCTTAGAAAAGGTCCAGGTTATGTCTTCTTTAGAAGATAAGTGATGGTAATCATGAAATTAAATCGAAGGAAAGAGAATACATTTTCACATGGGACAAAAATTTCCCATCTATGGGACTAGTGTTGATATGGTACTGATATTTTTCTGAGTGATTTTTGTGGAAGCATTAACACTTTCAATATCGTCCATCGAAGGATAAATATACATACAAAACGTATTGCCAAAACGATCCTCATAGCAGATCAGACAGCAGATGGGACCAGAAAATCCTTTCATTACTGCCTCAAATCTTATTTGTCCTACTTTTCCTTTTAGTGTCAATGAATATTATTGGTTTAGCTGCTTATCTATTATATATAGACGATTAAAATCCATGGTAAACAAACGAGCGACGCTACGAAACCTGGGTCGTGTTATTCGGATAGTAAATTAGTGGTCTAGTAAAAGTTTGTTTACCATGGATTTTTTACAAGTTAATAAGTACCACAAGATTAACACTGAATCGGTATCGTTTATATAGACGTTTCTCCGGATATACCTATATATAATAATAATAATAAATCGTCTTTATTTGGGCGAGATTGAGACTTAAAAGTCTCTTCTTCCATCTAACTATAGGGGATCAAAATTCTAACTATGTTCCACAAGTGCCACTGACTTGATATTTTTACGACGTGGTGGCCGTGACTTGTAACCTCCAGAAAAAAGCCGGCTTTGAGACTCAGTGTCATGGGTTCGATTCCAGAGGGCTCCAAAGTACAGATTTTCTCCATATAGGTATATGTTGGGGATTTTCGAAAATTTTTTTGAGGCACTTCCCGGAAAAGTAAAGAGTTGAAATTCGAGTGATCGCTAGAAGCTGTGCGTATCCAACGAAAATCAGAAAGACATCTTCGTAGATTATCCTTGGTTCGATGCTAGGTCAGCGCAAGAATCTCCCGTTTAAAATGTATTGTGACGATTTTTAAGATTTTTTTTGGATCACTTCCCGATGACATGGAAACTTGAAACTCAGCACGTGGATAGAAATCATGAAAATACTTCAAAATAAAGTTTTAATAATTCGCTGATGGTCCTCGGTTCGATCCCAGAGGGTCATTTACATTTCTCAATGCATTTCTTATGGAGATAACGGAAACAAATTTTAGGGTACATCTCGGCAAGATATCGACTTCAAAATTTGAATTAAATAAGATCAAGTCCTAACAAGTCATACTGTACATTCACAGATCCAAATATGTCCTGGGTTCGACACCAAGCCTCTCTACAATCAGTAACTGATCCGATATTTAAGAAATATCTTGAACCCCTTCCCAATAATATAGAAACTTGAAATTCGATATATAGATAGAAATCATAGATAAATTTCAGAAACGTGTTTAAGATTTCATTGATCGTCCTTGGTTCGATCCCAGAAAGCCATTTACATTACCCAATGCATTTCAGATGGGGATAATGGAGTCTTATTTCAGGACATTCCCGGTACGACATGTACCTCAAACTTTGCATTAATTAAGATCCGATCCTAACAAGTTATTATGCCTATTCGCACCTTCAAATAGGAAGGAATAGTGGAAGGAATTTCGTGGAATAAAAAAACATTATATTCGATCAAAATGGTACTTTATCTATACTATCCATCAGTTTCAAGGATATTGGTCAATATTTGTGTGGTGTTCCATCACAAAATGGCGGACGCTTTTTTTAGACAAATTTTGACATAAAGTAGTCGATATCTTTTGTTTAAAAAATATGAGCAGCGGGAAATTACACCAGAGTATTGGGTAAAGACAGTTTAAGAATATCCAGCAGAGATCTTGTACGAACGTTACCGACCACGAAAATAAACGCGATTTTTCGATCGCGCTGCACGACCCGGGACCGCGCTGCTGGGCCTGGAAGTACGGAGGCTTCGTTGGATTGTTTTAGTTTTTTGGGCCTCAACTCTTTAAAATCGCTGTTTTTAAGCTAAGTATGCAGTCACTATCACTGTCACTGTTCATAAATTCTATATCGAAAGTATGAAGACTATATTTGATCGTGCGAATGAGTCAATGGATGTGGTACTCTGGTAAATACGCTTTGGTTTGGATACTTTACGGATTCTTGCCGCAAGTTAGAAATATCCTTCAAATTTTGAGTCAGTTACTCAGCTCGAATGTACGTTTACTGGTTCATGCATTGCAGAAAAGGCACAATCTGATTGTTTTTCTACCACTCTCCCTTTCCACCCTCGCCGACGAGGGCCACGCGAAAAGGGGCACCGCGCAGCCCTTCACGGTATTTACCGGGTATTTCCACGGACGCATTTCAAGGAAAATTCTTTATCTTCAGAGAAATTCTGTTTGTCAGTGCTGTTTGATTCCAATCCCTCGCTGTATTCTAAAATCAGCAGATCTCTCAATTCTTTCGGTATCTCTTAGTCATGTTAGAGGAAAGAAATGGATCAGAAGTGATCAACAACCTTTTAAGTAAATCGTCGTTTGTGGTCACCCTGGATTGATTTCTGCTGAATCTTTGATGGAATTTTTTAGTGTCCTTATTCCGAACCTCCATCGCCTCTTCGGAGAGCTGCCCTAAGGGAAGAATCGCCTCCTTCGAAATTTCACTTCCATGCATAAGGACCTTATGTACCGTGGTTGGCATATAATACCAGGGATACAGGTCTATGTATAATTCGGCAGTTTTCTGGCAGTATTGCAAAAATACCTCATTATTTATCGATTGTCTGCTTGATATTGCCTTAAGGATGGTGGGAAAAGTTTTTAACGAGGTCATAATTAATCCCTGTAATGAAAATATGATAAAAATTACATTAAACTAAATGGTATATCTACAATATCTATCAAAGGGACTAGTTACTGAGGTATTTAAAGCAGCTGTAAGGTATAGTATGTGCATTTGACCTATGCATGGCTATTGCTGAGAAGCTAAGTCTACACACACAATTACCTGTCAATGCAGCTGCCAGCGCTTTTTGCTTTTAATATTTCATGATAGCTGGGATACAGATTATGCCCGTAACTAAGAGCGGAGCTTCTTAGAGCATTATACTGACTCTTCGTCAGCTCCGTGGTAATCATTAGAGATACAGCCTCCTGTGATGACATCTCCGCCTGCGATTCCTCAAATTTCCTTCATTTGGAAAGGACTTCTACTTGGAGTAGTCGTCGTTACTTCGGTAATAAGTTGAGCGACTGCAATATCGCCTTCCTCCCTTAAACTGAGAGAGGTTCAGAGAACAAGTTTTAACATTTTGCACCTTTCTTCTTTTGGACCTCTCAGAGGAAGAACTAAATTCTTTTTGTGGTCGTCCTAATGTACCTGATATGTTTATAATTTTAATAAACAAATCTCACGTGATAAACCATACCGCTGAATCATTGCTATAGAATTTAAACAGAAAATACATACCTGTAGCTGTAGACGTATCTGGTAGGTACTAACGGATAGTTTCAGGAAACATGATTAACTCTGTGAGCCATACCTTGTGACGAACGAAAAATCACTCATTCTTCCAAGAACATTCTTTCCGCCTTCTTTCATAGGGCACCATGAATTTTATCCTAACAAATTTACGTAGCACATCTAGGGCGTCTTCATGAGCCTCTAAATTTAAACTCCGCGATATAATATTAGTCAAATATACTATATTATCACTTACTTATTTCTCCTTCATCTCAATTAATCGTTTGTGTAGCTCAAGGCACTAAATCTGGCAGGAATGCATTTCAGCGCAGAAAAATGGAAAAAAAACCTGCGCGAAAAACCGGCAAGTTAAAAAATTTAAGGAAAGTTAGATAATATTCGCAATTTCCTATTAAATATAGCAGAAAACAAGGGCAGTAAGGAATTGCAGAGTAATACAAACACAAACAAGCTCGTAGGTGCAATGTCGAAATTGTATTACTCAAAATTATTTTTTATTTAATGGTAAATTCTATCATCAGAACAAAGGTCTCGCCATGGGATCTCCGTTATCCCCTTTGATGGCGGAAATTTTTATGAATCATTTCGAAAGTACTTTATTCAATAACCGATGTTCTCTTTTATACAATGTTTTTAAATGGTATAGATATGTTGACGATGTTCTATGCTTGTGGACCGGCACCAACCGTCAAATTAGTCAGTTCATCTCATTTCTCAATTCAATCCACCCATCCATTTCCTTCAGTCACGAACTCGAAACTAACAAAACCTTAAATTTTTTAGATACCACCATAACCGTTACAGATTCTGGTCTTTCCTTTTCTATTTACCGGAAACCCACTTATACTAACCAAGTAATTCCAGTTGATTCCAACCATCCCTTTTCCCACAAGATAGCGTCTTTTCATTCACTAATTTACAGACTCCTCCGTATTCCAATGTCCGATGAATATTTCAAACACGAATTGAATACCATCTACTCCATTGCCATAAGCAATGGCTACCAGCCGGACCTAATTGATAATTTACTCCGAAAAAAACGGAGGGAGATGGCTCTACGCGAAATTTTCCGTCCACCACCAGATCTTAGTGTTAACGCACCTAAATGGTTTAAATTAAATTTTATTGACGAATGCAGTGCTAAATGCGCGAAGTTTCTGACTTCCGAAAAACAACGTCCTGCCTTTTATACTTATAACAATTTGCAGACCTTTGTCTGCAATGCTAAAGATAAAATTGACCCTATGCTTAAATCTGGAGTCTACAGATTGGATTGCAATGACTGCCCTATTACTTACATAGGTCAAACAGGGAGGACTTCCTCTAAACGAGCATCGGAACACAAAAATGCCTTTTTAAATAGATCGGGACAGTCGCACTTTGCCGATCATCTTCTAGAACAGAATCACTCCTCCTCCTTTTCTCCAATTATTTTACATCTGGGTGTCAAAGGGAGGAAACTCAATATCTTAGAGGAATTTCAAATTCACCTGCACAAACGCCACAACTTCCAACTGGCCAACGAGTTTACGTTCGAAAGCAATCCCTCTCCACTCCTAATGGCACCCCACTCGTCCCCCCCTCCCTCTGCAAAACAATGACTACCCCTTACCCCCATTTTTCTCCTTGTTTCATGACTCTTTCCCTCCAAGTCTTCCTTACTCTCCCCCACTCCTTTTACTATTTAATACTTTGCTCCACGTTTCTTACCCAGTTCTGAGGATGGCGTCATAGACGCCGAAACTTTCACTGTGTGAAATACATATTTTGTGGAATTGTACAAGTTTTATATTTTTAACGTTATAAAGATCGAAAATACTGTCGTAGATAAATATTTACATCTTATATATGGAGAAAGTCATGTGCTGGCCACATCAGATTTTTTTCCTTTGACGACCCTCTCGATATGATGCCGACTTGAAATTAGTGTTATCAATATGCTTGCAGTATGCAAGCAACATTTTACTCGTTTCCTAGTACGGCATCTGCAGTTTTCTCGTTCTAAAGACAGAAATATTCCAAGAAAATGCTTTTCCACCTGAATGTCTTCACCCATTCTTGAAATTGATATTATTACAGATTACATTACTTCTCTCTAAAACCCATCCAAAGTGATAAATGCTAGATGTTTTCTGTGAAATAAGGAAATAAATTTAAATAATTATGCAATAGGATGATATACAATATTCCCCTGTAAATAACTTCATTGTTAGGTAAAGTTATTAAGTTGGCTATTCTATCTTGGAAGTCATACTAAAATTATTATAAAGAAATAATTTTGGCCTTATGTTAAAGTTTTTCTAACTGAAATGTCACTATGAGATTACAGAAATTTTTCAAGAGGATGACAGGTGAACAAGAGATGAGATGACAGATCTTAGCTCATTGGTTCCAAGGAGGAGGTTATTAATAATATTCTAGTATGAAAGGGTTATAGGTTCTTTGCATATAAGGGCTCGCACCCAGGAATAACCCCAAGGAAAAACAGACTTATAAAAGTCTGATGGGGCGGTTAATAGAACCCGGGATCTTTCTCTATCCGGAAGGCTGCCTAAACCAACTAGGCTACGCAGGCAGAACATTAGTTTGGGTTTGATTCCTGCCCCTGTCAGACGTTTTTCCTTGGAATTTTTCAGTAGGAGTAAAAGTGATAGAGAACTCAAATGTGAAGAGGTACCCTTTCCTATGTTTGGAGGAATTGACTATAAAAAACATGGCGGTGCATTTTATCTAAAATAATTAGGAAAATATCGTGCGCGATTAATTGCGTTCAAGTAATAAGGACTTACCACAAGGTGGTATACCTGTTTGTCCTTCTTGATGTGAGGATCTTATACAAAGGGAAAAATATTCTTCTTATTAATCCAAAGCTGGCCTTTCATAGAGGAGATCAGTAAAGAATCATACATGCTCGATAGCATAGAATTCTGATTATGAATGTATGGTGTAAGATAAAAACATGCAAAAAGGAGAGGTTAAAAACAAGTTATTTTTTGAAGATCGCTTTTTAATATGAATATAAATCCCTTTTAAGATGTTATATTGTACCAAATGCTTTGCGTATTACCGTATATTCTCGAATCTTCTTTTATTTTTGTGCACCCAGAATCAAGTGCGAACTAAATTCACCATCTAAAATTGCATTAGAGTAAATCATGCGTAAATTTTAAAGATTTGTTTCCGCTTGACCAATGTCTTTTTTGTTAGCAATTATTTTAACGCTTACATTGCCCTCACATATCCCGATCGGACAGTGGCGCAGCGAGGGGGGGGGGGGTTCAAACCCCCCACCAAGAGTCAAGTCCTATGACTAGCTCTGTCCTTTTTTCTGCTGAAATCCAGAAGAGCTGAAGAGTACAAAACCCCAATAATCATGCAAGTCTTACAGATAAACAGCTAATTTGCTCGATAAATTCAGCGAAAGTTTCGCATATCCGCAAATATAGCTCCGATTTCAGCTAAGGTGATGTTTTCGGTAGCAGAGCAGGCCTAGAGCCGACATCGATATCAAAGGAAAGCTATGATACGAATGTTTCGCACACAATGATCATCGCGTGCACTTCTTAACGCTGTCCTTTAGTTGGATGACTCACACCATAAAATAAGATTCCCATAAGATAAATTTGAAAGTGCTGATCTGTTTACTCCACGAAAAATGCAAGGGAACCTTTGTGAAGTAATTCGGAACTTGCACTCTGAAAATAGAGATTAAGATTCTGTTTGAGAGACATGATGAAACGCTCAGATAGATCTTTTGCATGTGACTGGGTATGAATTCAAAGCTAGGCTCGTGAGTAGTGCTTTTGAGAAATTATCATTATTATTAAGGTGTTTATTAAAGGCGAGATTGAGACTGAAAAGTCTCTTCTTCCATCTAACCTTTCGTCAATGGTATTATATACATAAAACTTGTGTATATGTGAATAGAAATAGAGAGGAAAACTTTAGAAGGACTAGAAGTAAAAACTAACCTAAGGTGATATCTTAGGAAAAAAATTCCATAGCAGGAAAACACCCACAGAGAAGGGGGGGTGTGAAAAACCTGCGCAAACCTACTGATGTACAAGCTAAAAGATATTAAAGAAAGCTGTGTATAACATGGAGATTACAAAAGCTATAGTACTATAAATAAATTACAAATTAATAGTATAATAAAATCAGAAACGGGAACGACTACAATAGTAAACCACGAGGAAACAATAAGACAAAACATAAGATAAAACATTCAGATGAAATTACAAAATATAATAACAAAATAAAATAGAACATTCAAATAATAAAAATTGTTTCGAAAATTACACTTTCTAAAATTACATGAAAAATTTAACAGTTAATTAAAAATGGTGAATTAATAAATACGAGTGGAAATATTTTTATATGATAAGGGCCTAAGAAATATAAAATACAAAGGACAAATAATATATAAAATTGTGCAGTGAAAAACGACAGTCTTCAGAATGTTGATCAGTGCTGAGCTATATTGAGGGGTATAAGGAAAATATTAATTATGTGATTGATTCACTAGAAGATGAGAGGCATTATTTCTTAAAATAATAATAATAATATTAATAATAATAATATTTTTTTAAATAATAAAACTTTACTGTATTCAATATTCAATACAATTCAATAGAATAATCAATACTATTTATAATATACAACAATACAGTAACCAACAATGAAAGATTAAAAAAAAATATATAGATATATGTAAAATACGAAGAATACGTTATCATACACAGCTCAAACTTACATAGAAACAGAACAGTCTGGTCCTGCTAAGCAAAATGCTTGTCAGCAGGTTCCATTTCGGTAATCTACAGTAAAATTATAGGAATGTAAAAAGAAGAGTTGAATAGACGTAGAGTTCCAAAACATATTAAAATTACAGTTAAATACAACTACGTATCAATATTTATACACACACACAGTGCATGTTGAAATACAATTAAGGGTTCCAAAGATTAATACATAAAGAGTTTGCAATAAACAGCTTAGGTTGAGACATTAATTAGCCAGTTTTTTATTTCCTCTTTCACACACCTTATGAAATTCATAAATAATAATAATAATAATAAATAGCCTTTATTCGGGCGAGATTGAGACTAGAAAGTCTCTTCTTACACCTAACTCATATAACAAAGAACAGGTTGAAATATATGATCTTATATGAGGCGGAAGGGCGTTCCAAAACTTAATGGCAGCCACTAAAAAGGATTTGTGAAACATCTCCGTCCTGTGGTTTGGAATGAGTAAATTGTTTTTACCCCTTGTATTGCAGTTGTGAATCGATTCTAAGCTGACAAATTCAGAATAGAGATATTCCGGAGCTTGCGTTCGCAAGACGTTCAAAGCTGACGTTAGAACATCAAGTCTTCGTCGAGGTTCGAGTTTAATCCAAGATATTTTCTTGAACGCATCGGAAATACGGTTATACTTTTTTTAAGTTTAATATAGTGTGAACAGACAGACGCATTTTGGGCACGTTGCAACTTCGAAGCTAATTCTTGCGATAAATCTTGGTACACAATGTCACCGTAATCAAAGTGAGGCATGATTAATGAATTTACCAGTTGAATTTTAATAGAGGGAGTCAGGAAACTTCCTAAGCATCTGAGGGAATGAATGGAAGAGTAAACTTTTTAAAATAACAGCTGAAAACAAGACCTTCAAAATAATACGAGTAGGAGTGATTTAGACCAAGAATATTTTTTTTGAAAAGTTGAGAAATAATAGGTTGTTTAGGAACGCGGAAACAAACACTGAATTAAATTCACATTGATACCTTCTATCAATGAAAACATGCTCCTAAATCCCAATGAGTATGAAATCGTTGAATGTTGTTGAAATCTAAGTTTGCGTATCACTATCTCATCGTTATTTATCAAACATTTACATGGTATATTTATATCCCGAACAGTACGCAATACAGGCTTCCTCAGATTAGCTTCTCTGACGCTCGGACCAAATGTTTTGGGCGCATACCTAAAGCTTATCTAATCTACTTCATTACTGAAAATAAAGTCGAAAATATATCGAAGAGTTTTGTTTATTCAACTGAGCAGATTTTATAATACTGCGTATCCAGTACACAGTTCGACCGCACTGGATGAATTTGCCGAGGGTATCCAATACACAGTTTGACGCTGGAAAAATAAGACATTGCCAAACATACTTTCAAAATAATATAGATTTATTAAAACAGAACTAATTGTAATTAACTATTAAATTTTTCTAATTTATCGTGTTTTAAGTTGTATTTATTTCAATACAATAGTGTGTTCACGAGAACCGTTACTTTCAAGGCATGAAGTTCTGTTTTAATTAGAAGATGAACTCCGAGGGAAACACTGGGAAAACATCATCAACATCTCCATCATAGGTTGCGGTAGATTTACTAGTGCAGGGTATCTGTGATGTGGGCGCCGTTACAGAAGTTGGCGTTTGTAGATCCTTTTTAAAGAAATTGTCTAGTCGAGTCTGGACAGTGATTCTTTTTTTTTCTCGTTATAAATTTCTTTATAGCATCCGAGAGCCTCCTTCATAATTCTCTCGACTCTCTAAAATCGTGCTGTATTTGCATCCATACTTTCAATTGTCTGCAAACCTTCATTGAATTTACCAAAGGTTAGGGCTAATCTTTTGCAGAAAATGTTTTTGGTCACACAGTTTCATCGTCCTTTTCCTCTAACTCAGCTACATCGACAGCATTTAACTCTATCAATTCTTCATTAGTCAATTCTTTATCACCAGCTTCAATAAGTTGAATTGTATCCCTATTTTCGACTTCTAAATTTAATTCTTTTGCCATAAATGCTAGTTTTTTACTTTCTCCATATACGAAGTATTGTTTTCATGAAAAAATTCGACTTCGAGATTTCAACGGAAATACACGTTTTGGGATCCCTAGAACACGTTTTGACCATTTTCGGAATGATGTCTGTGTGTATGTGTGTGTGTGTGTGTGTGTGTGTGTGTGTGTGTGTGTCTGTATGTGTGTGTGTGTTTGTGGGCGCTCTAACGTGAAAACTATTGGTCGTATCAACACCAAACTTCATATATAGTACTGCGGTGTGTGCTGTCAGAGTTGATTAGTTTTTGGAGTAAATCGGTTGACCGGAAGTCGAGCTTTCTTCATCAAAGCTCATTTCTGGTTTTCAAAATATCTCCATAAATATGATATATAGGTATATTGTATTACTTATAAAAGTTTTAGATAATGTGTTTTACTATAACTTTTGTATATTATTTTATGTATATTTTTGTATCACCGGTTGATTAGGAGTTATTCGTGAAATACTGATAAACCGGAAGTAGCTGTTATGTACTTTGTGGGCGCTCTAACATGAAAACTAATTGTCGAATCAACACCAAATTTCATATATAGTATTTTCGTTGGTGTCGTTAGAGTGCATTAGTTTTTGGAGTGAATCGATTGACCGGAAGTTGAGCTTCATTCTTCAAAGCTCATTTCCGGTTTTCAAAATATCTCCATAAATATGATATTTATGTATATACTATTATTTATAATAGTTTTAGAAAATAAAATTTGCTATAACTTTTGTGTGAAATATATTTTTGTAAAACTGATTTTTTAGGAGATATTCATGAAATACTGATAAACCGGAAGTTGATGATTATGTACTTCGTGAGCGCTCTGGGCGCTGTGGGCGAATAGCCATTTTATCGTTTTTCATCGAGCATGTCCCGAGAAACATTATTTACTCGTATAATGTTTGTGACTTAATATATAAAATGATATAAATTAATCACTCATCTTCAAAGTTTAGATGGAATATAGAGTTCGAAAATACTGTCGTAGATAAATATTTACATCTTATATATGGAGAAAGTCATGTGCTGGCCACATCAGATTTTTAGTAATGTCTTCAAATATTTTCCCTTCCTCAAACCCTTGAAAAGGATGTAGGTAATTTTTAAGCACTTTCTTCCAAATACCTTCTATGCATTGTTCAGACACTTCGTTCCATGCAACAGCTATGTTATGTATGGCATGCAGTATATTATACCCCTTCCAAAAGTCTTTCAAAGTCTGTTTATCATTTTTTGTTGATCCATTTACTTTCACGTTATGTAATTGTGCACATTCTTTAAACCGATTAAACCAGCCGTGGCACTGAAACTTGCGTCACAACCCTCACCCATTTCCTTCTTTAGATCCTCAAACAGACTTCGTGCTTTTGCTTGTATTGTTCGCAGACTTAAAGGGTTTCTTGATTTGATCATCAATCCAAATTACAAGTAAATTCTCCATTTCTTGGATGGGGCCTTCTCTTTTTTTTGTAATTGTAGTTGCCGTTAATAGTGTACTTCTTTTCACAGCATCCATTATTCGACCACCATCCTTTATAATGGTGCTAACCGAGGACTTCGAAAGATTTCTGAGCTAAGGCAGTCATCCTGCTTGATGCTGAGTGACAATGGTTTGCTTTTTCCCTACATCAATGGCTTTCCTTTTTCTTTTAGTACTATCCTTAATATCACTGTACCTTTTTCGCTTGGAAGACATGGGTTTAATTCCAACTGTCTAAAAAATTAAATTTGATCGAAATTAGAAAAGAATGTAAATTTTAATAATATGCAATTATCCAAATTGTTTCAACTAAACATGGTATGCAAATAAATTTTATCATCAAAAAAGGATTATGGCTGGGTTTCCCAAACAGAGTGCCGCGGCCTACGACCTGAGGTGTACTCTACGACGCCCTGAGGCACCGCGTGGCACTAGGTTAATATTATTTTATAATATATATATATATAATATAGTAATTAGGTTGTGACAGGGCGCCGTGAAAAAGCTTAAGTGCGACTCAAACTGAAAAAGTTTGGTAACCCCTGTGTTATTGAACAGTTAGCCATAAACTTACTCTTTGTTAAATATCAGAATTCGTCAAATAGTAAAGATAAATGATTCGTAGGTTCCCATGGCGATCGAGCTAGCGCTGCCTAAAAACCAAATAGTGAAACAACGACCAAATGGAAACTGAACGAAATAGTTCAGACTCGAGGATAAGAAATGAAACATGAGACTTACACATATAAAATTACCGCATTCCGTCACAAAGTATTATATAGTAGCTCAAAAATTTGTGTGCAATAATAAGAGCCATGCAAAATGAAAATTTTGTTACATATTTATCGTAGTTTGAAATTACACTTTTCAAAAGATTTTGGTCGTAACTTCGGACGGTCGTAAGTCGGACGTTCGTAAGTCGGGGAGCGTCTGCATTTAATATAATTGCTGTATCAATACACCTTCATAAAAACTATTTTATGCATGAAATACAGTTTTAGTGTAAATCGACCATTAATTTTCATAAACGGTTTAAGATTGTCAGATTCAGCCTTTCAATTGGATTATCAATTGGGGGAGGGATTTGAGAGGGTTTGAGGACTGAAGATAAGTAAGCGATAGTAAGAAGTAAGCGATAGAAAATTAATAATTCACATTTGAGTACTGAAAGTTGAGTTAATTGTTAAAGTGGAAGGTAGGGACAGAGAAGTTAGTTGGGTAGGTAATAGGACTGAGGCTGAAAACAATGGAGGCTACAATGTAAATTATTAGCGGTTGAAAATTAATTTAAGGATTCCCGCCAATTGGAATTTATGAAATATTTTCATCTTATACAAGGGAGTCAGTGCTCTACCTCGATGTTTGACTACTTCCTCTAAGAAAGGCTCTGCCAACCACTTTACGTTGTCCTCTTCGAAACAGAACAAAATTTAAAAGTTTTTATCATTTGGACTCAATTGAGTTTTGAAAACTTTTGCACATTCACTATTTCTGCTGTGACCGGACATACGCAACCTTTTACTCAGCCGTTAAGTCTACTACGACTGACTAGAAGCATCAGATTTGAAGCATTGGCTTTTCTTGGTGAGTAAAAGGGAAACTTTATGCATAACCTTTTACTTCTAAGATTAGCAAAAAGTCAACCGAAGAAGCATTTGCTTATGAAAAAAAAGTTAAAGCTTTTACTTCAATTTTTATACATAATTGTTGAAGCATTTGCTCGAAATTTTGGAAGTAATAGATTTTGCTTCCTTTTATGCATACGACCCAATGTAATCCTTGAATATGAAGTTCCCTTGACTCATTATAGAGTTGAATTAACTCACCTTGCGAAAATGTATTCGTTCATTATGATATATAAAATTTGATTTATATTATATTAAGATTTAATATATTATATTTTTTATATTACTAGTATTTAATTTATTTTTATTCGTTTTTTGCTTTTCAATGTTTTCCAAAATCTAAATTCGTGTAATTACATATTTTTTTCTTTAATTCACTTATTTAATGTCATTATTACGGCAATACGAATTTTCTCGATTCAGTTGTTTTCCATTTCGATCATTTTATCGTCATTTTTCTGTTCTCTTCACTCACCTTTAATTCACATCGTCAGGGAAAACGCAAACATATTCGCTCTTCATTTGTTTCGATCGAGTTTAAAATATCGTTGCTCTTTTGTTCTTCATAAGGATGTCGAACCTCCTCTTCCTTCACCCGATTACTAGGCATTTAAATTTTCACTATCGTCGTTCTTTTGTTTTTCGACATACCTCATTTCATTGACGTAACTCATTGTTCAACTGTTTCTCATTCGCTTAACCTATCGCTTTTGCCATTCCTATATTTGTCGATACCTCTGTCGTCATGGTAACCACCTTCCCCTTCCCTTCCCCCCTCCGCTCATCGAAATGCCAGTCAACACCCACGAAAGAACGTATCACCTTAACAACCGTAACTAAGTCTACCCTCAACAAGCTCCTCGCTCGTTAGGGGTGAACTAGGTTAATAGCCTCTTCCACTGTGGCCACTCGGTTTGTTTCAATGAGCCACTATTCAGAGAGATTCATTTTCCCCAAAACGAAGCAACTTACACGTATAATTCTATTCCAGGGGCCCTCAGAAGAGGCTATCGGAAGCTCCCTCGTGAGGATTTGAGAGACAGCGAAAAAGTGTTCATAACTCAGCCACAAAATGCACGCGTTTAGTGCATTTTCGTCTTTGCACGATTTATTTATTTCGCAGTTTAAAATTATAAATTATGGCCGTACGAAGTCGAGACAAGCACCGATGAAAAGATAATTGAATGGAGTGTATTATTTAAGTGATCAAATGTTGTTCTAACTTACCAATTGCGAGGATTTTTAAACGAACCTTTTTATTGGATTTTGAGTTTGGGCGACGGCTGGCAGGTGCTTGCTTCGATCAACCGCAAGCACTTGCCTCAAATTCAATCGGCGTTATCCCTCTTTTTCACTGGCGGGGAAATGTGGTGATCTTATGTCTTCAAGATTAGTCCGTTAATTTAAATAGACCTCAGTACTTTTAATTCATTTGATTATTGATGAGCTAGAATAAATCAGAGCATTTTCCATCTTCGTAATAATAGTTATCAAAGGTTTTTGGATTGATCTTTAGATGATTAGACTTCGTATAATGTGCGAGCTCTGCTGGCTCTTGTGAAGGCAAACTAATTTTTGTGTCGAAGTGATCACTGGATAAAGTAAGTTTAATTTGAGGAAAGAGTTTGAAAGAAAAACCCCTACAATCATAAAAATTCAGATTAATAGCCAAATTTTGTGGTAATAAAATACGAGAAAGGAACATTTTTCACAAGAATTATTTTTTGACCAAAATTGAGACAAAGTAATGTTTTCCTTAAAACGGGAATCTGGTGAGAATAATTCAAGTTTCTTTATCGACAAAGAAAAACGATAATTAAACATTTAATGTTAAATATTAATGTTAATGTTTAATTTAATAACAAGAAAGGTATTTAAGGAAATCCATGTGCTTTTTATTAATTACGTCTATTGTTGACACACCAGTACTTCATTTAGTCGACGAGTGGAAAATAAATAATGGATACCTGTTGTTAGCAGTAATGTGAACTGCACTTCGCTGAGTATCCCAGATTAAAGTTTTAATTTCATTAATCACGTTAATTACTTCTGAGTGTAATATTAAGGGAAAATAATTAAGCATTTATTTATCTGTGTACGATTAAATGGTGTGTTTTTCTAGATAAAAAGCGACATCAATAAAAACATACGAAAACTCAAATTGTAAACAACAGTGTTTGTGACATTTTTCTGTTGCAATACATATAAACATGGGTCCGTATAGATTTATTTGATTAAAACCTGAAATAATTCTTATCCAGACTTATTCTCGTAACTTAATCATCGGAAGGGAGGCATCATGTCATTGATTTCATAATTCCACATATAATAATTAATTATCTCGACGAAGGACAAAGTTGATGGCACATCAACATGCTAAATGTCTCTAATACTTTTAATTTATATTAAATTCGTCTAAATGTGTCTAATACTAAATACTTAATATGTGTCTAATACTTAATTTACCTCATCTTCAAAGACGAGCTGCATTGGAGAAAGAAGCGTGACTCATTTATGAATCGTTACGTTATTTGTGCAGCTCTCGTTAAATATCCGATCCGACTGTATTTTGTAATAAATATATTCAAATAGTTACTTCTGTCAGCATATTTAAAGATGTCCCTCAATCCTATACGTCTCACAATGCACAATGTGTGCCTACGTTCGAAGAGGACAACTGTAAATCAGATTGAAGTAACGAGAATGACGACTTAGCACGTCCAGACTTCTTGAGACTGGTTTCCAATTGGTGCGTAAATATAAACCGTCTTTTGTCATAACTTGATGTGTAGCTTAACAGAAGTTGCGAAAAAATCGATTAAGATGTCGATTATGAATCTGCCTAAAAAGAGCAATGAATCAATTATTCAAAACTACATTCAATGTTTTTTCGATGATACAGAAATTTTTAATTCAGGGATTAACTGAAATTGATAGTTAAAAACCGATCTTTTATATCCAAAATGTGTACAACTAGGAATCGTTCGAATATGATTTCATATGAAATGCACGTAAAGTTCTTTTTTCACCGTACATTGGCATTTCACTGCCGTTTCATTGGAGAATTAAACTGGAAAAATGGTCCCTACGGATATTTAAAGCGAAGGCCGAGATAAGTACTAAAAGAAAGGGAATTGAATGGAGATTCTTATCCTGGTCATAGATTATGCTTTTTAATACAGATTATGATAAATCACCGAACACAGTCATTTCGTGATTCACAGGTACTCGCATTCAAGAAAAACCATAAAAAAGCAGAACTAGAAACACATTTATCTGGTAGCATAACTGGTCGCTTAAGAGTGCCACAGCCATGTTAAAAGGTAATACGTTTTCTTTTTTCGATAATTAAACACATTAATGGCTCCAGTTTAAGGTTTAAAGAGTCTTTGACTTGTTTGTTAGAACTGGGAATCATCGACTTACTATGTTTCGAATCAAATTTTAGGTATGATTCCGTAAAGATAACCCAACAAAAATTAACGTGGTAAATAGCTGATGCATTAAAAACGTTTTTAAGATACGTGGCAAAATTTTTTTTATTATGAATTTTTTTTTAGTTACAACAACTATTAAGAATCTTTGGAGAAAAAATTAAACAATGCATCTCAAATACTTACGTCACCATGACCACAAATGACTGGAAAGTCATGGTTTTCTCAGAAAACACGAAATAAAATCGTAACTCGAAAACAAAAGTAGATCGGACACCAAGATGCATTGCAAAGCTGTAGCCCAGGTGATGCTCTACCTCTGTGTTTCGTTTGGTCCATGACTTTTTGGAAACCCTGTATATCTATTATATATAGACGCTTCTCCGGATATATCTATTTTATATAGACGTTTCTCCGGATATACCTATATATACATACGAGTAAAATGTTGCTTGCATACTGCAAGCAGATTAAAAACACTAATTTCATGTCGGCATCATATCGGGACGGTAATCGAAAGAAAAAAAAGGATTGAAAATATTCTTCAAATTCGCTACAATTTAAATGTCTGGCATCGAACCTGGGACTTCCTGGTGAACTTACTATGCAGCACAACAGAAAATCACCGTCTCTATCTATGTATGAAAATTCAAGCAGAAATAATGGCTGCAACTGCCTCCAACGACGTCCTACTTTTCCCTTATATTCCTTATGTGAGAAATTCTAATGTGCTCTGGTATCGAACCCAGGAATATAATGGTCTTTTCTAATTTTTTTTCTTAAACAAAGTCTTGATATACATCTTCTACCTAAGCTAGAACTTCCTATTATGTCGATTAGTACATCAAAATAAGTAATGAAAAACTACCTCAATGTATTTTAAATGGGGGATATATTTATATACTGGGTTCGAACCCGGGTCTTCCTGGCAAACATACTACGCAGCACAACAGAAGATCACCCTCTCTAACTATGAGTAAATATTTAAACATAAATATTGGCCGAAACTGCCTCAAACGACGTCCCAATTTTCCCTTATTTTCCTTATAAGAGCGATATTATTATGCTCTGTCATTGAACACAGGAAGAGTTCGGTCTTATCTAAATTTTTTTCTGAAACAATTCCTACGATACCTCTTCTAGCACAGCACGAACTTCCTATCATTTCGATAAGTGCATCAAAATAAATATTGAAAAACAACGTCAATGTATTTTAAACGGCGGACATTTGAATCGTCCTAGCATCGAACCAAGGACATTTTCTGTAAAATGCATTAATGCTATCGATAGATCCTAACCATATAAATAGGCTCCAAGAGTTTTGATTCTCTACCTATCGGGAAAGTATCTTTAAAAAATTCCGGAAAATCAACGTAATGCATTTAAATGGAAAAAATCGGGAATTTGTGGCCCTCTGGAATCAAACCCATGATATTGAGGCTCAATATCGCAATTTTTCTGGTGGTTACACGTTATGGCCAATACGTCCTAAACTTTTCAAGTCAATGACGCTTGTGGTTTAGGCAGTGAATTAGTCTCCGTGTACAAGTGCATGAAGAAAATTACGAAATACTATCCCAATGTGTTTGTGTACTCCAAAGCTCTTATATTCCTTATGTGAGAAATTTTAATGTAGCCTGGCATCGAACCAAGGAACAGCTTGGTCTTATCTAAACTTTTTTCTAAAACCGAGTCTAAATAAACATCTTCTATTTAAGCAAGAACTTCCTATTATTTCGATAAGTACATCAATATAAATAATGATAACTAATTCAATGTATTTTAAACGGGAGACATATTTACCACCCGGCATCGAACCCGGGCCTTTCTGGCATTTCTTTCTATGCAGCACAACAGAAAATCACCATCTATAACTATGTATATATGCAAATTCAAGCAGAAACATTGGCTGCAACTGCGTCAAACGACGTCCTACTTTTCCCTTATATTCCTTATGAGAGAAAAGTTATTGTGCTCTGGCATCGAACCCAGGAACAGTTCCGTCTTATCTATATTTTTTCCTTAAATCAATTCTTTCCATACATCTTCCATATAAGCAAGAACCTCCTATCAATTCGATAAATGCGTGAAAAAAAATAATGAAGAATTACCTCAATGTATTTTAAACGGCCGATTTTTGCATCGTCCTAGCATCGAACCAAGGAAATTTCCGTTAAAGTCATTAATGTTTTCGATAGATTATGACCATATATATAGGCTCCTTGAGATTTGATTCTCTACCTACCCGGAAAGTATTTTTTCAAAATTCCCGAAAATCGAAGCAATGCATTTAAACGTAAAAAATCGGGACTTTCGGGCCCTCTGGAATCGAACCCATGACACTGAGGATCAAAGTCGCTTTTTTCCTGGGAGTTTCACGTTATGGCCAATACGTCGTAAAAATTTCAAGTCAATGACGCTCGTGGTTTAGCCAGTGAATTAGTATCCTATCTATATAGCTATATATATGAATGAATCCGGAGAAGCATCTTTATATAATACGAGTAAAATATAGCTTGCATACTGCAAGCAGATCGACAACACTAATTTCATATCGGCATTATATCGGGACGGTCCTCAAAAGAAAAAAAAGGATTTAATTATTTCTTAAAATTCGCTGAAATTTCATCGTCTGGCATCGAACCCGGGTCTTACTGGTAAACCTACTATGAAATACAATAGAAGATCACCATCTGTAACTATGGGTGAAAATTCAAGCAGAAATAATGGCTACAACTGCCTCAAAAGACGTTCTAATTTTCACGAATGTAAATGGCTCTCGGGACTCGAACCAAGGACGATCTTGGAAATCTAAAAGATGTTTCTGAAAGTTACTTATGATGTCTATCTATATGCACAATTTCAAGTTTCTATATTATTGGGAAAGGTTTTAAAATAATTCCTAAAAATCGGATCAACTTCTGATTGCAGAGACACCTGGTGTCGAACCCAGGACATATTGTAAGCTGTGAATGCACAGTTTGATTTGTATAAATTTGCTCTTGTGTCATGCCAAGTTTGAAGTTGATAGCATGTCGGGAAGTACCTAAATTTTGTTTCCGTTATCTCCGTAAGAAATGCATTGAGAAGTGCAAATGCTCCTCTGGGATCGAACCAAGGACCATCAGCGAACATGTCAAATTTGATTATGAAATATATTCATGATATCTAACCTCATGCCGAATTTCAAGTTTCCATGCCATCGGCAAATGGTCCAAATAAAATCTTAAAAATCGCCGCAATGTATTTTAAACGGCCGATTTTTGCCCCAACCTAGCATCGAACCATGGACGATATTCGAAGAAGTCTTTTTGATTTTCGTTAGATATCCACGGCATCTAGCGATCCTTCGAATTTCAACTCTCTACCTTTCCGGGAAGTGCTTCAATAAAATTTTCGAAAATCTTCACCATGTATCCTTATGGAGAAAATCGGGACTTTGGGGCCTTCTGGAATCGAACCCATGACACCGAGGTTCAATGTCGGCTTTTTCCTGGAGGTTACACGTTATGGCCAATATGTCGTAAAAATTTCAAGTCGTTGGCTCTTGTGGAACATGGTTAGAATTTTGATCCCCTATATATCTATTATATATAGATGCTTCTCCGGATTCATTCATATATATACCTATATAGATAGATAGGATACAAATTCACAGCCTAAACTACAAGCGTCATTGATCTGAAATTTTTATGACATATTGGCCATAACGTGAAACCCCCAGGAAAAAAGAGACTTTGATCCTCAGTGTCATAGGTTCGATTCCAGAGGGCCCCAAAGTCCCGATTTTTCCCGTTTGAATGCATTGCCGTGATTTTCGGGAATTAAAAAAAAATACTTTCCGGATAGGTAGAGAAGTAAAACTCAAGGTGCCTATATTTATGGTCTTGGACTTTCGAAAACATCAATGACTTTTACAAAAGTTATCCTGGGTTCGATGCTAGGACGATGCAAAGATCTGCCCTTTAAAATACATGGGAGCCGTTTTTCATTATTTTTTTAGATGCACTTATCGAAATGATAGGATGTTCGTGCTTGGCTGGAAGATGTATGGTACGAATAAGTTTTAGAAAAAAATTTTCATAAGACCGTACCGTTCCTGGGTTCGAAGCCAGAGCACAATAACGTTTCTCTCATAAGGAATATAAAGGAAAAGTAGGACGTCATTTGAGGCAGTTGTAACCAATATTTCTGCTTGAATTTGCATACGCGCTTAGAGATGGTGTTTTTCTTTTGTGCTACATAGAAAGTATTGCCTGAAAGACCCGGGTTCGATGCCGGGCGGTAAAAATATCACCCATATATAATACTATGGGGTATCTTTTCATAATTTTTTTATGCATTTATCGATATGTAAGGGAGCTCTTGCTTAGATGGAAGATGTATATTAACACTTTTTTTAAGAAAAAAAATAGATAAGACCATGCTGTTCCTGGGTTCGATGCCAGAGCACATTATAATTTCTCAAATAAGGAGTGTATGTGAATAGTAGGACGTCGTTTGAGGTAGTTGCACCTAATAGTTTTACTTGAATTTTCACACATAGTTTGATATGGTAATTTTCTATTTTGCTGCATAGTAAGTACACCAGGAAGACCGGGGTTCGCTGCCAGGTGATTAAATTGCAGCGAATTCTACGAATATTTTGAATTTTTTTTTTCTTTTGATGTCCGTCCCGATATGATGCCGATATGAAATTAGTGTTGTCGATCTGCTTGCAGTATGCAAGCTACATTTTACTCGTATATATATAGGTATATCCGGAGAAGCGTCTATATATAATAGATATATAGAGAGGATACAAACTCACAGCCTAAACCACAAGAGTGATTGAGCTGAAATTTTCTTATGAATCTTTATATTTAATTTCCGAAGAGTCCGTCCGTCCGTCCCCCCCTTTATTTCAGAAACGGTTTGACTTAGCGATTCGAAACAAACTGCATTGTGTTTCTACGAGTTAGAAACCCCTAGGAAAACTATTCCCATTACTAAGAAAGCCCGGGTTCGAACCCAGGAGTCCATAATAGGGTCCCATAAGGAATGCACGTAAACTTCACTTTTATCGCTTGCAGGCTTTGTTTCTTTCGCAAAATTAAATTAGTAACACAAGTCGTACAAAGTCGAGACAAGTACCAAAAGAAAGGAAATTGAATGGAGGTTCTTATTTCAGTCGTAGAATATCGTTTAAGAATCGAAATTGTAAACATTTTGATAAAATGCACCAATATTTTATCAATATTTTGATGTTGTTAACAACTCATCTCCATGACGACCTAAGCAATTTTTACTTTCTCCCTCTACGTAGTATAGAGAAGACCTCCAGATTTCGACGGAAATAGATATTTTGGGGCCCATAGAGCATGTTTAGCTATTTTCCCGAACATGTCTTTCTGTCTGTGGTTAAAAAGTTTGTGGGCGCTCTATCATAAAAAGTAATTATCCGATCATTTTCAAAATTCATATTTAGAATTTTCCTAACAATGCCAAGAGTTGATTAGTTTTTGGAGATTATCGCTAAACCGGAAGTTACGGTTTATCCGGAACAAAATATTGTTTCTTAAATATCTCTGTAAGAATGCAATATAGGTATATACATTTACACACAAAAGTTGTAGATAATATACTTTACTACAACTTTTGTAGCAAACATATTTTCGTAACACTAATTGTTTAGGAGTTATTCCCAAATAATGGTTAACCGGAAGTTGTTGTTAATCCAGAAATGGAAGCTTTTCATACATATCTCTGTAAAATGCAATGTAGGTATATACAATTTTAAACAAAACTTATTGATAATGTATTTTACTACAACTTTTGTATGAAACATTTTTTCGTAACACTGATTGTTTAGGAGTTATTCTTGAATAATGGTTAACCGGAAGTTGTTGTTTACCCAGAAATTGAAGTTTTTCATACTTATGTCTGTCAAAATGCAATGTAGGTATATACAATTATGTACCAAAGTTGTAGATAATGTTTTTTACTACAAAGCTTGTATGAAACATTTTCCTTTAACACTCATTGTTTTGGAGTTATTTATATATTACCAGCATAGGCTTATGTTTTCAATAAATACGGAGAAAGTCATGAGTTGGCCACATCAGATTTTTCATTTTGAGCTCATGAGTTTATCCATAGGAAGACATATAGAATAAATGATCAGTTAAAACTAATGCTGAAAATAAGAGATACACTATATTAGATATACAATAGAAGAAATTATATTTATACATTTATATATATAATTATATTATAAACATTTGCAGATAAAAACAATATCCTCCGAAAAATCTCGCGAAAAATATACCAAAATTTTTAAAAATTCAAATTTTGTTTATTTCTCTGTAGCAACCGAACATTGTTTATATCAACGTAATTTTTAACAGTGTTTCCGTGAAATAAAACAGTTTTATTAGTATTGTGCTTCTTATAATTGCTTTCTCTCGATCAATTCAACTGAATACATATAAATAAACAGGTACGTTGCGGATGTTTTTGATATAATCTTCTGAATTAAGTATTAAATCTAATATATTATCAACGATGAATATTTAGAGATAGACAAAAATGTAGTCAGTGAAGATCGTAAAGATTTCTCTTGATTCGATGCTCGGGTTCTTACAGGAGTAGAACATCCAGTGATCAATATGTAGCAAATCGCTAACATCGCATACCTGTCCAAAAAGGTAAAGCAATTTTATGTTTTGTTATTTGCAGAATACAAAAAGTGATTCATTTGTGGCAATTTTGATTGCTTTCACTCCATATAAATTTACTATCTTATCGTGAGCTGTTTAATTTTCGTTTCTGTTTTGGCATTGTGATTGAGTTTGTGTTATTAGATGGTTTTCCGTGTTTATGTTACACATTTTAGTATTGGGGTAAAAGTTAGCTACACAACTCACTTACTTTCCGCGAAAAAAATTGTTGTTGGTTTTTTAGGGGCATATAGAATTTATTTCTATATAATCATCGTTTCCGTTATCTCTTTGTGCCTTTCTTAAAATGTCTTCTTATCCTAATGTGATCTTAATAGTTTCATTTCCGGAGTCTCCGGGATCGAAATCCGGAACCCATAATTCGTTTCCATTTAAATTACAAGCACAAAAAACCTACTTTAAACCGTCCTATTTTTATTCTTTTTAGTGATGCATAAATTAATATCCTACTGTTATTGGTTTAAATGCCATGGTTTTTACACTAGTGTTCCTCTCCGAGACAATTACCTGCTGACGATGTCACAGCATTATTTTTTTTATTTTCAGCAACTGACCTGCTTTTAACTATTTAATTTACGAGAAACTTTTACTAGGCAGTAGTGAACCATTCAGACGTCATTTTCACAGTGATTGCGTTTCGCGAAGACGAGTGAATATTTTAAATTGGTACTTAATTGAAGTGTAACCACATGGGAAGCAATTGAATTAGGTGGCCCGATGACAATTTTCATAGATTGACTGAAAGTGATTACTTTTTGTGAAATGTAATCGGTCATCAATAATTACATTAATGTGTCTGTTTATATATTATTATTAATTAATGCATTCAGAAGAAAAGAACTAGGTATAATTTGACTGATTTAAACTAAACCCTCCTGAGGAAACGTTTTCGTCTGAAGTACCGAAAAGCTTAATAAATAATATACAATTATTTTAGTTTCCACAATTGTAAATTCAGTTTTGGAATTCTTTGCATTGTTACACCCAAAATTATTACTTTATGATTATTTTAGTAATAAGTTGATCAATGAAGTATCTTAATGTTTGTAGTAATATAAACTACTACGAAAAATAACTTTTTTGTATGATAACGATCAACTATGTTACTACAAGTAAGGTATACTTACTTATTGCGAGCTAAAGGTAAAATTTTAAGTAAAAATGCAAAAAATTGATCATCATCATGGTGCATAGTCGTGCATCTCATCGATTAGAAGTAAAGAATTACTTTTAATATTTCTTCCATGTATTCCACATGGGAGAATCGGGTCCATCCTGGCATCGAACCCTGGGCATTCAAGAAATATCTCTAGATATCTAGGTCAGTACAAAATGACCATCTGTAATTATGCGTACGATTTCAAGCTGAAATCTCACCTGTAACTCCCTCAATTCACGTCCTACCTTACCTATATATTCCTTATGGAAGGAAATTTACTGTAGCATGGCTTCTTACCCCTGGAACAGTATAAATTTAAAATATTGTCAATGGACGTCTAATAAGATGTATGTTAGTTTCCGGTACCTAAAATAACACTAGTGGAAAGTTGATTAAGAACTATGTACTTTTTATGAAGTATTGTCAAATCTTTAATTTCTATATGCGCAAATATTTGCGCGGGCCCAGCTAATTATTTGGAGAATGTAAATAATTAAAAATATATCAATGCGATAGTAATTATGACTTATTGTCACTATCAATTACATAGTATTGATTTATATTTCAGTTAAAACTGATTTTCTAAACTTAGGTCCGGTATTATAACATATATTTAGAGTCGACCTTGACTGTAATCTTCACGTAAACTCTAAAAAAACGTATTTTTTTCGATACTTAAGCCTTAATTGGTATTTAACTCTTAAAAGTAACTTTAACCGCAATGCATCATGGATGTAAACAAACTATATGGCGGAAATTTAAAGAGCTAGCCTCTCGCCTCAGTTGGTTTATCGCTGAAAAATAAGTTTGTTAGTGGTTTTTTCGGTTGAAAATCCTCAAAATATTTTGAATAAATTTGTCTATTTCCTTTAAACAGAAATTTCTCGCGATATTGCCTTTTTCTTTATTGTAAATCATATCACAGACGTTAGGTGCTGCGAAGTATTTTTTATGATTCAGATACTTCAAAAGTGTTATAATTAGTTATACATTGGAAGTGAAATGAATTTATATAGCTTAGAACTGGCGATTAAAGTTAATAAAGATTAAATTATTGCATTTATTACTGATGAAGTATAAGCAGAACTCAGTTTTACGTCAACATAGACGAATTGGACATAGTTAATAACATACATACGAGTATTGTCATTAACTTATTTATTAGTACAATTAATCATGAATGCATAATGTAATTTACCTATGTTTTTAATTGAAGTGTTTCACTAAGATATAACCGTGATTTTGAAAACTGGCCATCAAAATTTCAATATTTTAGTATGTTAGACTTTCTACCAGTACGTTCGTTAGGTTACGTACCTTAGTTAGTATTATTGGAACCTTTTATGACGATAGTGTGTGTGTGCTTTACGCACATATAAGCGTTGGAGATTTTCCAAAATAACACTAAGTACGCGTACAGAAGATTTAAACTTTAGTGAATTTAAATATTGTCTCATAAGTAATGTACGGTATCTGTAGAATGGGAGAAATGAGAGGCATGTAGTGTTGGAATCTATCATTAAAGGTCTATAAAACTTCTTGGCTTTCTACAATCGTATAAGAGCCATTGTAACTGTATACTCATTTATATTGAATGCATACAAATGAAATACCTACAAGTATATGTATACTTATATACTATCCAAACATCATACATTTCATTCTCAATCCATTTTCCTAGATAAAATCTTTAATGCGAACCAATATACAAACCATAAAGTCATCCACCTAAAGGCTGAGAGGGTCTTCTACCGGTCAACCATTAGCTGCTAAAATCGTGAGAGAGTATAACTTCATATATGTTTACTTATATACCCAGATAGGATACAAACTCACAGGCCAAACCACAAGCGTCATTGACTTGAGATTTTTACGACATATTGGCCATAACGTGTAGCCGCCAGAAAAATTGCGATTTTGAACCTCAGTGTCATGAGTTCGATTCCAGAGGGCCCCAAAGCTCCGATTTTTCCCGTTTAAATGCATTGTGTTGATTTTCGGGATTTTTTTAAAAATACTTGCCGGATAGGTAGGGACTTAAAACTCAAGGAGCCGATATATATGTTCATGATCTATCGAAAACATAAATGAGTTTTACTTTAAATATCCTGGGTTCGATGCTAAGTCAAGGCAAAAATCGGCCGTTTAAAATGCATTGTGGCGATATTTAAGATTATTTTTGGACCCTTTCCCGATGGCATGGAAACATGAAATTCGGCATGGAGTTGAAGATCATAAATAGATTTCATAATCAAATTTTACATATTCGCTGATGGTCCTTGGTTCGATCCCAGAGGGCCATTTACATTCCTCAATGCATTTCTTATGGAGATAACGGAGTCAAATTTTAGGTACTTCCCGGCATGATACCGATTTCAAACTTTGCACAAAATAAGATCAAGTCCTTAAAAACCATACTGTGCATTCACAGCGTTAAAATATTTCCTGGATTCCACACCAGGCGTCTCTGAAATCAGTAGTTGATCCGTTTTTTACTTTCTCCATATACGAAGTATAGAGAAAGTATTGTTTTCATGAAAAAAATCGACTTCGAGATTTCAACGGAAATACATGTTTTGTGGTCCCTAGAACACGTTTTGACCATTTTCGGAATGATGTCTGTGTGTATGTGTGTGTGTGTGTGTGTGTGTGTGTGTGTGTGTGTGTGTGTGTGTGTGTGTATGTGTGTGTGTGATAGTGGGCGCTCTAACGTGAAAACTATTAGTCGTATCAATACCAAACTTCATATATAGTAGTGGTGTGTGTGCTGTCAGAGTTGATTAGTTTTTGGAGTAAATCGGTCAACCGGAAGTCGAGCTTTATTCAATAAAGCTCATTTCCGGTTTTCAAAATATCTCCATAAATATGATATATACGTATATTGTATTACTTATAAAAGTTTTAGATAATGTAATTTACTATAACTTTTGTATTTAATATATTTTTGTATCACCGCTTGATTAGGAGTTATTCGTGAAATACCGATAAACCGGAAGTAGCTGATTATGTACTTTGTGGGCGCTCTAACATGAAAATTATTTGTCGGATCAACACCAAATTTTATATATAGTATTTCGGTTTGTGTGTTTAGAGTTGATTAGATTTTGGAGTAAATCGGTTAACCGGAAGTCGAGCTTTATTCATCAAAGCTCATTTCCGGTTTTCAAAATATCTCCATAAATATGATATTTAGGTATATAGTATTATAAAAAAAAGTTTTAGAAAACGTAATTTACTATGACTTTTGTAGGAAACATATTTTTGTATCACGGATTGTGTAGGAGTTATTTGTGAAATACTGATAAACCGGAAGTTGCTGATTATGTACGTTTCGGGCGCTCTGGGCGCTGGGGCGAAAGGCCACTTCATCGTTTTTTATCGAACATGTCCTGAAAAACCATATTTATAATGTTTGTGACGTAAAAGCTAATAATATATATAAATTAATCACTCATCTTCAAAGTTTAGATGGAATATAGAGTTTGAAATTACTGTCGTAGATAAATATTTACATCTTATATATGGAGAAAGTCATGTGCTGGCCACATCAGATTTTTAAGAATTATTTTGAACCCTATCCCAATGATATAGAAACTTGAAATCCGGCATTTAGATAGAGATCATAAATAACTTTCAGAAACATGTTTTAGATTTTCAAGATCGTCCTTGGTTCGAATCCCGAAAGCCATTTTCATTCGTGAAAATTAGAACGTCTTTTGAGGCAGTTGCAGCAAATATTTCTGCTTGAATTTGCACACATAGTTAGAGATGGTGACCCGGGTTCGATGCTAGACGATGAAATTTCAGCGAATTTTTAAAAAAAATTTCAATCCTTTTTTTTTCTTTTGAGGACCGTCCCGTAATGATGCCGATAAGAAATTAGTATTGCCGATCTGCTTGCAGTATGCAAGCTACATTTTACTCGTATATATCTATTATGTATAGATGCTTCTCCGGATTCATTCATATATATACCCAGATAGGATACTAATTCACAGCCTAAACCACAAGCGTGATTGACTTGAAATTTTTACGACGTATTGACCCTAACGTGAAACCTCCAGAAAAAATGCGATTTTGAACCTCAGTGTCATGGGTTCGATTCCAGAGGGCCCCAAAGTCCCGATTTTTCCCGTTTAAATGCATTGCTTTGATTTTCGGGAATTATTAAAAAATACTTCCCGGATAGGTAGGGAATCAAAAATCATGGAGCCTATATATATGGTCATGATCTATCGAAAACATAAATAACTTTAATGGAAAATATCCTGGGTTCGATGCTAGGACGATGCAAAAATCGGCCGTTTAAAATGCATTGCGGCGAATTTGAAGATTTTTTTCGGATCCTTTCCCAATAACATGGATACTTGAAACTCGGCACGAAGATAGATATCATTAATATATTTCATAATAATATTACACATGTTCGCTTATGGTCCTTGGTTCGATCCCAGAGAGCTATTGGCACTTTTCAATGCATTTCTTATGGAGACAACGGAAACAAAATTTCGGTACTTCCCGGCATGCTATCGACTTCAAACTTTGCATAAAAAAAGACCAAGCTGGTAAAAATCAAACTGTGCATTCGCAGTTTACAATTTGTCCTAGGTTCGACACCAGGTGTCTCTGCAATCAGCAGTAGATGCGATTTTTAGGAATTATTTTGAAACATTTTCCAATAATATAGAAACTTGAAATTCGGCACATAGATAGAGATCATAAACAACTTTAAGAAACATGTTTTAGATTTCCAAGATCATCCTTGGTTCGAATCCAGAGAGCCATTTACATTCGTGGAAATTAGAACGTCTTTTGAGGCAGTTGCAGTTAATATTTCTACTTGAATTTTCACACATAGTTACAAATGGTGATCTTCTATGGTGCTGCATAGTAAGTTATGCAAGAAGACCCGGGTTCGATGCCAGACGATGAAATTTTCAGCGAATTTTAAGAATATTTTCAATCCTTTTTTTTTTTTTTTTGAGGACCGTCCAGATAAAATGCCGATTTTAAATTATTGGTGTCGATCTGCTTGCAGTATGCAAGCTACATTTTACTCGTATCTATTATATATAGATGCTTCTCCGGATTCATTCATATATATAGCCATATAGCTATATAGCTATATAGATAGGATACTAATTCACAGGCTAAACTAAAAGTGTCATTGCCTTGAAATTTTTATGACGTATTGGCCATAACGTGAAACCACCAGGAAAAAAGCGACTTTGATCCTCAGTGTCATAGGTTCGATTCCAGAGGTCCCCAAAGTCCCGATTTTTCCCGTTTAAATGCATTGCCGTGATTTTCGGGAATTTTTAAAAAATACTTCCCGGATAGGTAGAGAATCAAAACTCAAGGAGCCTTTATATATGGTCATGATCTATCGAAAACATAAATGAGTTCTACGGAAAATAACCTGGGTTCAATGCTAGGTCGATGCAAAAATCTGCCGTTTAAAATGCATTGTGGCGATTTTTAAGATTTTTTTTCGACCCCTTTCCAATGGCATGGAAACTTGAAATTCGGTATGAGGTTAGACACCATAAAAAAAATATCATAATCAAATTTTTCATATTCGCTGATGGTCCTTGGTTCGATCCCAGAGGGACATTTAAATTCCTCAATGCAATTCTTACGGAGATAACGGAAACAAATTTTAGGTACTTCCCGGCATGCTATCGACTTAAAACTTAGCCTGATAGAAGAAACATTCTTAACAAATCAAAATATGTATTGATAGCTATCAATGTGTCCTGGGTTCGACACCAGGTGCCTCTGCAATCAGAAGTCGATCCGATTTTTAGGAATTATTTTGAAACCTTTCCCAATAATATAGAAACTTGAAATTTAACATATAGATTGAGATCATTAATAACTTTCAGAAAAATTTTTTAAATTTCCATGATCGTCCTTGGTTCGAGTCCTGAGAGCCATTTACATTCGTGAACATTAGAGCGTCTTTTGAGGCAGTTGTAGCCAATATTTCTGCTTGAATTTTCACACATAGTTAGAGCTGGTGATCTTCTATTGTGTTACATAGTAAGGTCACAAGTAAGATCCGGGTTCGATGCCAGACGATGAAATTTCAGCGAATTTTAAGAAACATTTCAATCCTTTTTTTTTCTTTTGAGGATATTCCCGATATGATGCCGATATGAAATTAGTATTGCCGATCTGCTTGCAGTATGCAAGCTACATTTTACTCGTATATATATAGATGCTTCTCCGGATTCATTCATTTATCATACGAGTAAAATGTAGCTTGCATACTGCAAGCAGATGGACAACACTAATTTCATATCGGCATTATAACGGAACGGTCCTCAAAAGAAAAAAAAAGGATTTAATTTTTTCTTAAAATTCGCTGAAATGTCATCGTCTGGCATCGAACCCGGGTCTTACTGAAAACGTACTATGAAAAAAAATAGAAGATCACCATCTCTAACTATGTGTGAAAATTCAAGCAGAAATATTGGCTACAACAGCCTCAAAAGACGCTCTAATATTGACGATTGTAATTGTAAACCAAGGAACATCAGGGAAAACATAAAAATCGATTATGAAATATATTTATGATATCTAACCCCATACCGAATTTCAAGTTTCCATTCCATCGGGAAAGGGTCCAAATAAAATCTTAAAAATCGCCGCAATACATTTTAAACGGCAGATTTTTACATCGACCTAGGATCGAACCCAGGTTATTTTCCGTAAAACTCATTTATGTTTTCGATAGATCATGACCATATATAAAGGCTCCTAGAGTTTCGATTCTCTACCTATCCGGGAAGTATTTTTTTCTAATTCCCGAAAATCAAAGCAATGCATGTAAACGGGAAAAATCGGGACTTTGGAGCCCCCTGGAATCGAACCCATGACACTGAGGATCAAAATCGTAATTTTTCTGGAGGTTATACGTTATGGCCAATATGTCGTAAAAATTTCAGCTCAATCACTCTTGTGGTTTAGGCTGTGAGTTTGTATCCTCTCTATATATATCTATCTATTATATATAGATGCTTCTCCGGATTCATTCATGTATACGAGTAAAATGTTGCTTGCATACTGCAAGCAGATCGACAACACTAATTTCATATAGGCATCATATCGGGACGGACATCAAAAGAAAAAAAAAATTCAAAATATTCGTAGAATTCGCTGCAATTTAATCGCCTGGCAGCGAACCCCGGTCTTCCTGGTGTACTTACTATGCAGCAAAATAGAAGATAACCATATAAAACTATGTGTGAAAATTCAAGCAAAACTATTAGGTGCAACTACCTCAAACGACGTCCTACTATTCACATACACTCCTTATTTGAGAAATTATAATGTGCTCTGGCATCGAACCCAAGAACAGCTTGGTCTTATCTATTTTTTTTCTTAAACAAAGTGTTAATATACATCTTCCATCTAAGCAAGAGCTCCCTTACATATCGATAAATGCATAAAAAAATTATGAAAAATACCCCATAGTATTATATATGGGGGATATTTTTACCGCCCGGCATCGAACCCGGGTCTTTCAGGCAATACTTTCTATGCAGCACAACAGAAAAACACCATCTCTAACTGCGTATGCAAATTCAAGCAGAAATATTGGTTACAACTGCCTCAAATGACGTCCTACTTTTCCTTTATATTCCTTATGAGAGAAACGTTAATGTGCTCTGGCTTCGAACCCAGGAACAGTACGGTCTTATGAAAATTTTTTTCTAAAACTTATTCGTACCATACATCTTCCAGCCAAGCACGAACATCCTATCATTTCGATAAGTGCATCTAAAAAAATAATGAAAAACGGCTCCCATGTATTTTAAAGGGCAGATCTTTGCATCGTCCTAGCATCGAACCCAGGATAACTTTTGTAAAAGTCATTGATGCTTTCGAAAGTCCAAGACCATAAATATAGGCACCTTGAGTTTTACTTCTCTACCTATCCGGAAAGTATTTTTTTTTAATTCCCGAAAATCACGGCAATGCATTCAAACGGGAAAAATCGGGACTTTGGGGCCCTCTGGAATCGAACCTATGACACTGAGGATCAAAGTCTCTTTTTTCCTGGGGGTTTCACGTTATGGCCAATATGTCATAAAAATTTCAGATCAATGACGCTTGTAGTTTAGGCTGTGAATTTGTATCCTATCTATCTATCTATTATATATAGATGCTTCTCCGGATTCATTCATATATATATACGAGTAAAATGTAGCTTGCATACTGCAAGCAGATCGACAACACTAATTTCTTGTCGGCATCATATCGGGACGGCCCTCAATAGAAAATAAAAAGGGATTGAAAAAGTTCTTAAAATTCGCTGCAATTTAATCGTCTGGCATCGAACCTAGGCCTTCCTGGTGAACGTAATATGCGGCACAACTGAAAATCACCATCTCTTACAATGTGTGAAAATTCAAGCAGAAATATTGGCTCCAACTACCTCAAACGACGTCCTACTTTTCAATAATGTAAATGGCTCTCTGGATTCGAACCAAGTATGATCTAGGAAATTTAAAATATGTTTTTGAAATGTATCTATGTTCTCTATCTATATACCTAATTTCATGTTTTAATATTATTGGGAAGGGGTTCAAAAAAATTCCTAAAAATCGGATAATTTACTGATTGTAGAGACGCCTGGTGTCGAACCCAGGAAATATTGTTAGCCCGGAATGCACATTATGACTTTAAAGTACTTCATCTTATATTATGCAAAGTTTGAAGTCGATATCATCCCGGGAAGTACCTAAAACCTTTTTCCGTTATCTCCATAAGAAATGCATTGAGGAATGTAAATGGCTCTCTGGGATCGAACCTAGGACCATCAGCGAATATGTAAAATTTGATTATGAAATATATTTATGATCTCCAACTTCATGCCGAATTTCAAGTTTCCATGTCATCGGGAAGTGGTCCAAAAAAAATCTTAAAAATCGCCACAATGTATTTTAAACGGCCGATTTTTGCCTTGACCTAACATCGAACCCAGGATATTTTCCGTAAAACTCATTAATGTTTTCGATAGATCATGACCATATATATCGGCTCCTTGAGTTTTAAGTCCCTACCTATCCGGCAAGTATTTTTTAAAAATTCCCGAAAATCAACGCAATGCATTTAAATGGGAAAAATCGGGACTTTGGGGCCCTCTGGAATCGAACCCATGACAATGAGGTTCATAATCACAATTTTTCTGGTGGTTTCACGATATGGCCAATTCGTCGTAAAAATTTCAAGCCGATGACGCTTGTGGTTTAGGCTGTGAATTAGTATCCTATCTATATACCTATCTATATATATATATGAATGAATCCGGAGAAGCATCTATATATAATAGATAGATAGATAGGTACGAGTAAAATGTAGCTTGCATACTGCAAGCAGATCGACAACACTAATTTCATAACGGCATTATATCGGGACGGTCCCGGAAAGGAAAAAAAGGATTGAAAATATTCTTAAAATTCGCTTCAATTTAATCGTCTGGCATCGAACCCGGGTCTTTTGGGTGAAATTTCTATGCAGCACATCAGAAGATCATCTTCTCTAAATACGTGTGAAAATTCAAGAAGAAATATTGGCTGCAACCGCCTCAAACGAAGACCTAATTTTCACGAATGTTAATAGCTCTCTGGATTCGAACCAAGGACGATCTAGGAAATATAAAATATGTTTTCGAAATGTATCTATAAGTTCTATATATATGCCGAATTTCAATTTTTAATATTATTGGGAAGGGGTACAAAATAATTCTTAAAAATCGGATCAGTGACTGATTGTAGAGACGCCTGGTGTCGAACCCTGGACGTATTGGAAGCTGTAAATGCACAAAATGACTTGTTAGGACTTGATCTAATTTCATACAAAGTTTGAAGTCGATATCATATCGGGAAGCACCTAAAATGTGTTTCCGTAATCTCCATAAGAAATACATTGAGGATTGTAAATGGCCCTCTGGGATCGAACCAAGGACCATCAGCGAATATGTAAAATTTGATTATGAAATATATGTATGATCTCCAACCTCATGCCGAATTTCAAGTTTCCTTGCCATCGGGAAAGGGTCCAAAAAAAATCTTAAAAACCGCCACAATGCATTTTAAACGGCCGATTTTTGCCTCAACCTAGCATCGAACCCAGGATATTTTCCGTGAAACTCATTTATGTTTTCGATAGATCAGGACCATATATATAGGCTCCTTGAGTTTTGATTCTCTACCTATCCGGGAAGTATTTTTTAAAAATTCCCGAAAATCACGGCAATGCATTTAAACGGGAAAAATCGGGACTTTTGGGCCCTCTGGAATTGAACCAATGACACTGAGGTTCAAAATCGCAATTTTTCTGGAGGTTACACGTTATGGCCAATATGTCGTAAAAATTTCAGGTCAATGACGCTTGTGGTTTAGCCTGTGAATTTGTATCCTCGCTATCTATTATATATAGATGCTTCTCCGGATTCATTCATATATATACCTATATAGATAGATAGGATACAAATTCACAGCCTAAACTACAAGCGTCATTGATCTGAAATTTTTATGACATATTGGCCATAACGTGAAACCCCCAGGAAAAAAGAGACTTTGATCCTCAGTGTCATAGGTTCGATTCCAGAGGGCCCCAAAGTCCCGATTTTTCCCGTTTGAATGCATTGCCGTGATTTTCGGGAATTAAAAAAAAATACTTTCCGGATAGGTAGAGAAGTAAAACTCAAGGTGCCTATATTTATGGTCTTGGACTTTCGAAAACATCAATGACTTTTACAAAAGTTATCCTGGGTTCGATGCTAGGACGATGCAAAGATCTGCCCTTTAAAATACATGGGAGCCGTTTTTCATTATTTTTTTAGATGCACTTATCGAAATGATAGGATGTTCGTGCTTGGCTGGAAGATGTATGGTACGAATAAGTTTTAGAAAAAAATTTTCATAAGACCGTACTGTTCCTGGGTTCGAAGCCAGAGCACAATAACGTTTCTCTCATAAGGAATATAAAGGAAAAGTAGGACGTCATTTGAGGCAGTTGTAACCAATATTTCTGCTTGAATTTGCATACGCGGTTAGAGATGGTGTTTTTCTTTTGTGCTGCATAGAAAGTATTGCCTGAAAGACCCGGGTTCGATGCCGGGCAGTAAAAATATCACCCATATATAATACTATGGGGTATCTTTTCATAATTTTTTTATGCATTTATCGATATGTAAGGGAGCTCTTGCTTAGATGGAATATGTATATTAACACTTTGTTTAAGAAAAAAAATAGATAAGACCATGCTGTTCCTGGGTTCGATGCCAGAGCACATTATAATTTCTCAAATAAGGAGTGTATGTGAATAGTAGGACGTCGTTTGAGGTAGTTGCACCTAATAGTTTTGCTTGTATTTTCACACATAGTTTGATATAGTAATTTTCTATTTTGCTGCATAGTAAGTACACCAGGAAGACCGGGGTTCGCTGCCAGGTGATTAAATTGCAGCGAATTCTACGAATATTTTGAATTTTTTTTTTCTTTTGATGTCCGTCCCGGTATATGATGCCGATATGAAATTAGTGTTGTCGATCTGCTTGCAGTATGCAAGCTACATTTTACTCGTATATATATATGGATACGTGAATGAATCCGGAGAAGCATCTATATATAATAGATATATGCCGAATGTCAATTTTTAATATTATTGGGAAGGGGTACAAAATAATTCTTAAAAATCGGATCAGTGACTGATTGTAGAGACGCCTGGTGTCGAACCCTGGACGTATTGGAAGCTGTAAATGCACAAAATGACTTGTTAGGACTTGATCTAATTTCATACAAAGTTTGAAGTCGATATCATATCGGGAAGCACCTAAAATGTGTTTCCGTAATCTCCATAAGAAATACATTGAGGATTGTAAATGGCCCTCTGGGATCGAACCAAGGACCATCAGCGAATATATAAAATTTGATTATGAAATATATGTATGATCTCCAACCTCATGCCGAATTTCAAGTTTCCTTGCCATCGGGAAAGGGTCCAAAAAAAATCTTAAAAACCGCCACAATGCATTTTAAACGGCCGATTTTTGCCTCAACCTAGCATCGAACCCAGGATATTTTCCGTGAAACTCATTTATGTTTTCGATAGATCAGGACCATATATATAGGCTCCTTGAGTTTTGATTCTCTACCTATCCGGGAAGTATTTTTTAAAAATTCCCGAAAATCACGGCAATGCATTTAAACGGGAAAAATCGGGACTTTTGGGCCCTCTGGAATTGAACCAATGACACTGAGGTTCAAAATCGCAATTTTTCTGGAGGTTACACGTTATGGCCAATATGTCGTAAAAATTTCAGGTCAATGACGCTTGTGGTTTAGCCTGTGAATTTGTATCCTCGCTATATATATATATGGATACATGAATGAATCCGGAGAAGCATCTATATATAATAGATATAGATAGGATACAAAGTCACAGGCTAAACCAGAAGCGTCATTGGCTTGAAATTTTTACGACATATTGACCATCAAGTGTAACCTCCAGAAAAATTGTGATTTTGGACCTCAGTGTCATGGGTTCGATTCCAGAGGGCCCCAAAGTCCCGATTTTTCCCGTTTAAATGCATTGCCGTGATATTCGGGATTTAAAAAAAAATACTTTCCGGATAGGTAGAGAAATAAAACTCAAGGAGCCTATATTTATGGTCTTGGTCTTTCGAAAACATCAATGACTTTCACAAAAGATATCCTGGGTTCGATGCTAGGACGATGCAAAGAACTGCCCTTTAAAATACATGGGAGCTGTTTTTAATTATTTTTTTTGATGCACTTCTCTAAATAATAGGATGTTCGTGCTTAGCCGTAAAGTGTATGTTAAGTGTTAGTTTAAGAAAAAAATATAGATAAGACCGAACTGTTCCTGGGTTCGATGCCAGAGCACATTAACATTTCTCTCATAAGGAATATAAGGGAAAAGTAAGACTTCGATTGAGGCAGTTGCAGCAAATATTTCTGCTTGAATTTTCGCACATAGTTGTAGATTAATATCTTCTATTATGTTGCATAGGAAGTTTTACTAGAAAGACCCGGGTTCGATGCCGGGTGGTAAATATGTCTCCCGTTTAAAATACATTGGGTTAGTTTTTCATTATTTTTTTGATGCACTTATCGAAATGATAGGAAGTTCATGCTTGGCTGGAAGATGTACGGTTAAAATTGAATTAAGAAAAAAAATTTCAGAAGACCCTACTATTCCTGGGTTCGATGCCAGAGCACATTAACATTTCTCTCATAAGAAATATAAGGGAAAAGTAGGACGTCGTTTGAGGCAGTTGCAGATAATATTTCTGCTTGAATTTTCACAGATAGTTAGAGATGGTGATCTTCTATTGTGCTGCATAGTAATATTCATAAGGAAGACCCGGGAACGATGCCGGACGAATAAATTGCAGCGAATAATCAGAATATTTTCAATCCATTTCTTTTTCTTTCGACGGCCTTCCCGATATAATGCCGACATGAAATTAGTGTTGTCGATCTGCTTGCAGTATGCAAGCTACATTTTACTCGTATAGGTATATATATGAATGAATCCGGAGAAGCATCTATATATAATAGATACCTATATAGATAGATAGATAGGATACTAATTCACAGCCTAAACCACCAGCGTGATTGACTTGAAATTTTTACGACGTATTGGCCATAACGTGTAACCGCCAGAAAAATTGCGATTTTGATCCTCAGGGTCATGGGTTCGATTCCAGAGGGCCCCAAAGTCGCGATTTTCTCCATAAGAATACATGGCGGGGATTTTCGAAAATTTTTTTGAGGTACTTCCCGGGGAGAGAAAGAGTTGAAACTCGAGTGATCGCTAGAAGCCGTGCGTATCCAACGAAAATCAGAAAAACATCTTAGAATGTAGTCCATGGTTCGATGCTTGGTCGGGGCAAAAATCGGCCGTTTAAAATGCATTACGGCGATTTTGAAGATTTTTTTTGGATCCTTTCCCGATAACATGGATATTCGAAACTCGGCACGTATATAGATATCATGAATATACTTCATAATCAAATTTTACATGTTCGCTGATGGTCCTTGGTTCGATCCCAGAGGGCCATTTGCACTTCTCAATGCATTTCTTACGGAGACAACGGAAACAAAATTTGGGTACTTTCCGACATGCTATCAACTTCAAACTTTGCTTGATACAAGAGTAAGTCTTTACAAATCAAACTCTGCATTCACAGCTTGCAATACGTCCTGGGTTCGACACCAGGTGTCTCTGAAATCAGAATTTGATCCGATTTTTAGGAATTATTTTGAAACCTTTCCCACTAAAATAGAAACTTGAAATTCGGCATATAGATAGAGATCATAAATATCTATCAGAAACATATTTTAGAATTCCACGATCGTCCTTGGTTCGAGTCCCGAGAGGCATTAACATTCGTGAAAATTAGAACGTTTTTTGAGGCAGTTATAGCCAATATTTCTGCTTGAATTTTCACACATAGTTAGAGATGGTGATCTTCTATTGTGTTTCATACTAGGTTTACCAGTAAGACCCGGGTTCGATGCCAGACGATGAAATTTCAGCGAATTTTAAGAAAAAATTAAATCCTTTTTTTTTCTTTTAAAGACCGTCCCGATATGATGCCGATATGAAATTAGTATTGCCGATCTGCTTGCAGTATGCAAGCTACATTTTACTCGTAATAGATATAGATGCTTCTCCGGATTCATTCATATATCATATATATATTCATATCTATTATATATAGATGCTTCTCCGGATTCATTCATATATCATATATTCATATATATATATATATATATATAGAGAGGATACAAAGTCACAGGCTAAACCACTAGCGTCAATGGCTTGAAATTTTTACGACATATTGGCCATAACGTATAACCTCCAGAAAAATTGCGATTTTGAACCACAGTGTCATGGGTTCGATTCCAGAGGGCCCCAAAGTCGCGATTTTCCCCATAAGATTACATGGCGGGGATTTTCGAAAATTTTTTTGAGGCACTTCCCGGAAAAGCAGAGAGTTGAAACTCGAGGGACCGCTAAATGCCGTGCATAGCCAACGAAAATCGGAAAGACATCTTCGAATATTGTCCTTGGTTCGATGCTTTTCCGGGGCAAAAATCGGCCGTTTAAAATGCATTGCGGCGATTTTTAAGATTTATTTTGGATCCTTTCCCGATAACATAAATTATTGAAACTCGGCACGTCGATAGATATCATGAATTTATTTCATAATCGAATTTTACATATTAGCTTATGGTCCTTGGTTCGATCCCAGAGGACCATTTGCACTTCCCAATGCTTTTCTTACGGAGATAACGGAAACAAATTTTAGGTACTTCCCGGCACGATATCAACTTCAAACTTTGCATGTAAAAAGATTAAGTTCATACAAATCAGACAGTGCATTCACAGTTATCAAAGAGTCCTGGGTTCGACACCAGGTGTCTCTGCAATCAGAAGTTAATCCGATTTTTAGGTATAATATTGAAACCTTTGCCAATAATATAGAAACTTCAAATTCGGCATATAGATAGAGATCATAAATAACTTTCAGAAACATTTTTTTTATTTCCAAGATCGTCCTTGGTTCGAATCCAGAGAGCCATTTAAATTCGTAAAAATTAGAACGTCTTTTGAGGCAGTTGTAGCCCATATTTCTGCTTGAATTTTCACACATCGTTAGAGATGGTGATGTTCTATTGTGCTGCATAGTAAGTTCACAGTAAAGACCTGGGTTCGATGCCGGAAGATGGAATTTAGGCAAATTTTAAGAAAAATTTCAATCTTTTTTTTTCTTTTGATGGCCGTCCGGATTTGATGCCGACATGAAAATAGTGTTGTCGATCTGCTTGCAGTATGCAAGCAACATTTTACTCGTATTCATATATATATATATATATATAGAGAGAGGATACAAAGTCACAGGCTAAACCACTAGCGTCAATGGCTTGAAATTTTTACGACATATTGGCCATATTGTATAACTTCCAGAAAAATTGCGATTTTGAACCTCAGTGTCATGGGTTCGATTCCAGAGGGCACCAAAGTCTCGATTTTTCCCGTTTAAAAGCATTGCTTTGATTTTTGGGAATATTTAAAAAATACTTCCCGGATAGGTTGAGAATCGCAACTCTAGGAGCCTTTATATATGGTCATGATCTATCGAAAACATAAATGAGTTTTACGGAAAATATCCTGGGTTCGATGCTAGGTCGAAGCAAAAATCGGCCGTTTAAAATGTATAGTGGCGATTTTTAAGATTTTTTTTGGACCCCTTCCCGATGGCATGGAAACTTGAAATTCGGCATTGAGTTGGAGATTATGAATATATTTCATAATCAAATTTTACATATTCGCTGATGGTCCTTGGTTCGATCCCAGGGCGCCATTTACATTTCTAAATGCATTTCTTATGGAGATAACGGAAACAAATTTTAGGTACTTCCCGGCATGCTATCGACTTAAAACTTAGCGTGATAGAAGAACCATTCTTAACAAATCAAACTATGCATTCATAGCTATCAATGTGTCCTGGGTTCGACACCAGGTGTCTCTGCAATCAGAAGTTGATCCGATTTTTAGTAATTATTTTGAAAGCTTTCCCAATAATATAGAAACTTGAAATTCGGCATATAGATAGAGTTCATAAATAACTTTCAGAAGCATGTTTAAGATTTCCAAGATTGTCCTTGGTTCGAATCCAGAGAGCCATTTACATTCGTGAAAATTAGAACGTCTTTTGAGGCAGTTGCAGCCAATATTTCTGCTTGAATTTTCACACATAGTTAGAGATGGTGATCTTCTATTGTGTTTCATAGTAGGTTTTCCAGTATGACCCGGGTTCGATGCCAGACGATGAAATTTCAGCGAATTTGAAGAAAAAAATAAATCCTTTTTATTCTTATGAGGACCGTCCCGATATGATGCCGATATGAAATTAGTATTGCCGATCTGCTTGCAGTATGCAAGCAACATTTTACTCGTTATATATAGATGCTTCTCCGGATTCACTCATGATATACCCAGATACCCAGATACCCAGATAGGATACTAATTCACAGGCTAAACTACTGGCGTCATTGACTCGAAATTTTTACCACGTATTGGCCATAACGTGAAACCCCCAGGAAAAAAAGCGACTTTGATCCTCGGTATCATGGGTTCGATTCCAGAAGGCCCCAAAGTCGCGATTTTCCCCATAAGATTACATGGCGGGGATTTTCGAAAATTAATTGAGGCACTTCCCGCAAAAGGAGAGAGTTGAAACTCGAGGGATCGCTAGATGCCCCCCATATCAAAAGAAAACCATAAAGATATCTACGAATATTATCCTAGGTTCGATGCTAGGACGGGGCAAAAGTCGGCCGTTTAAAATGCATTGCGGCGATTTTTAAGTTTTTTTTTGAACCCTTTTCCGATGGCATAGAAACTTGAAATTCGGCATGGCGTTAGATATCATAATTATATTTCATAATCAAAGTTTACATATTCCCTTATGGTCCTTGGTTCGATCCCAGAGGGCCATTTACATTCCTCAATGCATTTCTTAGGGAGATTACGGAAACACATTTTAGGTACTTCCCGATATTATATCTACTTGAAACTTTGCATAAGATAAGATCAAGTCATTACTAATCAAACTGTGAATTCACAGCTACCACTGTTTCCTGGTTTTACCACCAGGCGTCTCTACAATCAGTGAATGATCCGATTTTTAAGAATTTTTTGGAACCATTTCCCAATTATATAGAAACTTGAAATTCAGCATATAGATAGAGATCATAAATAACTTTCAGAAACGTTTTTTAGATTTCCATGATCGTCCTTGGTTCGAATCTAGAGAGCCATTTAAATTCGTGAAAATTAGAACGTCTTTTGAGGCAGTTGTATCCCATATTTCTGCTTGAATTTTCACACATCGTTAGAGATGGTTATGTTCTATTGTGCTGCATAGTAAGTTCACAGTAAAGACCCGGGTTCGATGCCAGACGATGGAATTTAGGCTAATTTTAAGAAAAATTTCAATCATTTTTTTTCTTTTGATGGCCGTCCGGATATGATGCCGTCATGAAAATAGTGTTGCCGATCTGCTTGCAGTATGCAAGCAACATTTTACTCGTATATATATATAGATATATATATGGATACATGAATGAATCCGGAGAAGCATCTATATATAATAGATATATATATATAGGGGATCAAAATTCTAACCATGTTCCACAAGTGCCACTGCTTTGAAATTTTTACCACGTTATGGCCATGACGTGTAACTTCCAGGAAATAGCCGACTTTGAATCTCGGTGTCATGGGTTCGATTCCAGAAGGCCCCAAAGTTGCGATTTTCCCCATAAGATTACATGGCGGGGATTTTCGAAAATTTTTTTGAGGCACTTCCCGGAAAAA